>JARJDW010000831.1:0-12872 GCA_030264715.1 Adinopsis sp. GC000173
TTAGTTACAATATTCTTAAAAACAAAAAGAGAGAGAGATGAGGAATAGGATTTTAGAAGCGCGCCTTTTTCAATCAAATCACGTTTCATGTATTATTATGGTGGCGTGTTCGGCTCGCTGACCGCTTCGGTATTGAAGAGGGCAGTGGCGGCTCGCCCGGACTACGCCACAGTCGCGTCGTATTCAGGCTCATCATCGCTGCTGTTGTTGTTGTTGTTACTGGTGTCGCCGGCGATGTCACAATGCCGTTGCTACTATTATTATTATTATTATTAGGACTATTATTATTAATTAGATTTTTATTATTATTTATAGTAGTAGTACTATGATGGTTATGGTGATGGTGATGCTGATGATGCAACGACTTGCTGCCCATATTGTTTACCATCACTTCATGGCTGGCACTGCAACCAAAAATAAATATTACTTATTAACTGCAATGTGTACACATATGTTGGTAATTAAGTCATCATGATACAAAGATATATAATAGTAGTAAACAGGTATGGGGTAAATTCGAATTTCAAATTTGACTCCCTAATTCCACTCCCAAATTCAACTCCCAAATTCGACTCCCATTGGGAATTAGTGTCCGATGTTAAGTTAAAAGTATATGTATTGTGAATAAGATAGAGAAATCCAAAAGAAACCGGACCTTGTCGGAAAATCGCTCGGCAGATGTGTGAAAATGTGCATAAATGTCAATTGAGGTTCACCCATGTATTGTACACATTTATTCCTCATTATTTTACTAGCGAATGGAACAAGTAAGAACAAAACATAACCGAAAAGACAAACTAGTTTAGGAAGGGAGTCATCCTTGTTTATATATCCTTGATCATGATGTAATTTATTGTTTGTTTTTTGGACACCTACCAGGAATGTCTGGATGATGCCGCATGAAACACACAAATTTAGATATATTACAAGTACTGATATTGATATATTATTATCGCATCAATTCACACATTCACATACATACACACAAAGGCACTATTCTCTTTACATATTACATTTCATTTAGCTTATCCAACCCAAAACGGCCATGCATAATGTAATTATTTGTGAACTGGGTTGGTATAGCTTTGAATAAAATGTATAGATATACTTATAACACTAGGTATATATACGAATGTAGTTTGAATAGTTTCTGTATTGGATATTAAGAAAGCGATATTCGTCAACAAGTTGTAGATTAAGCTATTTTTGTTTTATAATTGTTTGAGTGGCCCAAATTCTATATCCAGCTATGAGTACTTGTCCAAACTGATTAAAATTTTAACAAAATTCGTTTAATAGATTTTCAATTTCCGAATATTCATTGACAACTTTTCAAACAACCCTCGTATATCTATATACATATATTGTAAAATAACATGCATTCGAAAAACTATATAGATTTGTATTTCCTATCACAGTTCGGTTTACGACTATTAAATAAAATTATGCACGCACGCCATCATTGCATATAGCTAGCACCAGCTGTATAGTAGAGAATAAATCACTTCGCTTTCGATATCACAACAACACAATTGTTTCTTTTCTTGCATTCATTTTTTTTTTATTTATATTATTGTCGACGCATTCAATACAATCACCTGCTATTATTATAATACCGTAATAAAACCGGCGTGCGAATTTGCAGCGTACAATTAATTGTTTAGTTAGATATTTCTATATTATTATAAAGCGAAGAAATAAATAGAAAAAAGAGAAACCGTTCGCGACAGTCAACTATTGTTTTATTTTATTTTTTGTTTTTTGGAAGATTATGTAATATAGACAGACAGACATGCGATATTACTTAAAATTCACATAAGTATTACCTCTCTGTTACAAAATAAGTGAGCCATTTATGTTTTCCATGCAAATCTTTAAAAATATAAAGTAAAAAATGCCGAAAATTAAAGAAAATTGTCAAAAATAAATGTATTTTCCTATGTATACCTTTGAATAAAGTGTATTGCATGTATTGTAAAATTTAAATGAATTAAATTGCGATGTACAGACTTGTTTATCTCATAGTGAACATCAACTAAGGCAAATCGAACGGCCTTCGTTCACTATGAAATGAACACGACTGAACAGCACAAAACAGATTAGTTCACTTATTTTGGAATAATATAGCTACTTTAGAGAAAGTCGGTGATCGTATCGTAATGGCAACAGTTCGAGCAAGAGTACAAGAGATTGACGAGACACAGTATGTTAACAGCACACAGCACACAAACGCCTAATAGAAGATCGGTGAACTCTACCTGTCCTATCCTGAAACTGTACACCGAAGCGTTACATTATGTATAAATTACAAGCGAATTTACATTTACAGAATCCAGATGTAGAGATGAGTGATAGCAGCAATGAACAAACAAAAGAGAATGTTTAGATTAGCATTTTTAGATTTTTTTTCTTGGGTATAACTAAACTTCATATTTCGATAATGAGTACATAAATATCTATCAAAAATTGACGTGTTTCTTCGATAGGGGAGAATTTTAAAATTTAGGAATTAACTCCTCAAAACCGTTCAAACACTTCAGCTTTTCTGGACTTAAGTCCATCTTTTAAATTTCACCGTAATTTAAATTCTGGTGGGCTCAAATTGAGAATATAAAATGTCCTGAATGAATGAATCAATCAAACGGAATTAACTCCTCAACTTGTAATAGAGACCAAACTTTCAGGTTCTCTCGATTTGAATCCATATTTCAACTCCTAATGTTGATAGGCTCAAATTGAAAGAACCTGATTCATTGGTCTCATTGGTTTTCATATGATTCATCTCTTATCTTCATTAAAAACTCTTCAATTTACGAAAGAGGCTAAACCTTTTGAGTTTTCTCGATTTGAGCTCATCTTTGGACGTTTAACCTTCAACTTTATTAAAACTCCAATGATCTCTTCTATAAGTTGAGGAGTTTTCAAGTCGTCCATCTCTTACTTTCATAGAAAACTTGTCAATTGATAAAAGAGGTCAAATCTTTAGGGTTCTCCCGATTTACGCCCGTCTTTGGACCTTCAAGCTTTAATGTAATTTAGATTTTGTTGATAATGGGCTCAAATGGAGAAAACCTGATTCATTGGACTCTTTTATAAGTTGGAGACTTTTCATTTCATCCATGCCTTGCCTTGATAGACAACTCCTCAATTTGTAGAAAGAAGATAAACGTTTCGGATTCTCTCGGTTTGACTACATCTTCTACATGGTCTCGAATCGAAAACGTTTGGTCTGTTTTGTAAATTGAGGAGTTTTCATCCATTTTAAATTTTCCCCACTCGAAAAACATTAAATTCTGATATTTAAATACCCGCTATACCTAAGTCGTCGAAATTTAGATTTATTTACCTGACTAGAGATCCATCAGTCGGCGAATTCTGCTGCAGGACACCAGACAATGGACGTAACTACAAAATAATTTCATATATATTAATTAATTCAATTTTTTGCCGATTTTATCATTATTATTACCCTTTCCGTTTGCGTGGCAGCATCGCATCCTGCCGCCGCCGTCGCCGACGCCACCTTCTTACCGCCGACTACTGAATGATACACGTTGATTGGCAGACCACCACCACCACTATTATTATCATTACAATCCTGCTGCTGCAATCGTCGAATGATCTTCTCTTGCTCGGTTAACTTGCGCTCCTTGTCGTCGAGCTGCCCTTGCAGGAAGAGCACCTGCCGCCTTAGGTTTTGCATTTCGGCATCGGCACGCAGCGTCGTCGGCTCCTTATTTAAATTATCACACCCGTTGCTGAAGGCATACTCATTATTTACCAATGAACTGTGAGTATAACACTGCGTATAGAAAAAAGGAAGGAAGCGATTAGAAGACATCGATGCGATTTTGTTTAAGTTATAGTACAATAAATTGTGATTATTAGTGCGTTACATTACCTTCGACAGAAATCCTTCATCAACGGACTACTCGGTGCGCATATACAGCGAACGAAACAAAAAACAAAAAATCACATGCAAAATAAAATTAGAATTAAATCAACAAAATTAGGGTGGATAGTATAAAAACATAATTAATGTGCGAATAATTTGCAAATACATAACGTATGAGGTATGGCAGAAATGTTAAGAGATTTTGAATGTTTTTTAAAATTCCGAAATGTTTTAGAAAACATCCAAAATGGTGTAATAGACAGTCTGAAGATCATTGAAGACTTTTAGTACTACTATCAAAAGTGGAAACATCGTCTCCACATTGATGAAGGGAAATTGGTTTGATGAGAATAACATTAATGTTTGAAACAAATAAACACAAAACATCAATCATATTACTTTTCTGTCACATCTCGTACATATTATCATCTATGAATCATGCATTAAACTGTGACTGTGTCGTTTTTTGTTACCTCTTGCAGAACATTTTGCGCCTTCCGTCCCAGCATCTTGATCGAAAGCAGTTCCTGCTGTATTTCGCAGTACTGCGACCGATCGATACGGATCGCCGAATCCTCCGAATCGTCGCCGCCGCCGCCGCCCGTGCCACCGGTACCGGTGCTGCCGAGCGACGAGCGCGATGAGGATAGGCGTAGCGGCGATGCGACGGCGTGCCGATTGTTGGCGTTGTTGTGATGATGGTGGTTGTGGAACGAGCGTGGCGAATCGGGCGTACCGGCGCCGGATGATGGGGTGCTTGACGCGACGGGGCGGCCTAACAAACGCGACCGCGCCGAAACCCTAATAAGAAAATTCATCAAATCATTAATTTATCAAATGCAAAATACGAGTTAAGAGTTGGTAAAAACATACACACAGAACAATTTCGTTTTACTAAACAAAACGACCATAATTCATTGAATAGTTAAGGTTACGTGTATGATACATTATAATTTTAGTCAATTTACATGAATTAAGTATGAAATACAAGTTATAATTCAACAACACTACAACGAAATAGAATTAAATTAAAAATATGAGAAGGTAAATTAGTCTAATTAATTAAAATGATGATGCATGTATTGTGTGTAGCCTAAATTACAACTTAAACCAATTAAGATTATAATAGTATTATAGGCTGATTTGTTTAGTTTAGCGCATTTTAACTTTAAAACTAAGATGGCACGCGCAATATGTGTTGCCTACCTGTGCCATTCACAATCAATTAAGATTAAGTAACGGTCCGCTTATTTTCGGTCATGAAAAATGACTTCCTGCTGCTGCTGTGTTTAATCTAATAGTAACAGTAGCCTAACAACACATCAGCATTACCAAAACAAATGAATTATTTATTTCTAATCTATTTTGTTTGTTCGTTGGATGAGCAATGAACTTGATATTGAAATACACGCAAAATCAACTAATCAACATATTTTCGTGTGATAAATTTCAAATATGTTTTTGTTGTGCAAAAACAACATAGATAATTAAAAAGCGGCAATTTTAATTAATCACCACCCAATAAATTGCTCAAGACGCAGAATAATAATAATAAAAATAGCAAAGCAGCAAAAACAATATATATATAATAATAAAAATTTCTCTCAATTAAATATCGAATGCAGCAAATTAAAATGCCATCGACTGTATATGTGTGTGTATATGTGTGTGTGTATTAGAAATTTTTATAGCAGCGCACGGCAACAACAGCTACACTATAGCGCAAATTTCGACGTGTGGAAATTTTTTGGCATCGTCCGCCACATGCGCGAGAAAATTGAGTGATTGAGTGATTCATTTTGTGTACGTATTTCAAAATGTGGGCGCGAGTAAGTGTGTGTGTGTGTGCTTATCACGCATATATAATATGAGTATGAGTTATCAGGCCGCAAACAATAGCACACTTTTTGTTGCTGTTGCGCGAAAACGCGAAGATGATAAAACTGAAACACCCGTTATTATTTTTTTATTTTTTTTTATAGGCAACCATGTGAGCGATACCGTTATGTTATATGTTGTATAGGCAGCCCAATACGCACGTAGATGATTAGTGACCTGGCTGGCGGGGATGTACGCGGGCAACCAGTGCATGACAGAGTTTCATTGAACTCGTTTTTATTATTTCACTGCATCATCGTACAAAAACAAAAAAACTAAATCAAATAATAATTATTATTACCCGCTGATTGCGACTGGAATATGCTTCGATATGTTGTTACTATTACTGCTATTGCTGGTTGTAGTTGTTGGTAATAGCTTATCGCCGCGATACATTGTAAAAATCATAAAAATGCACTAAATTTACACAGTAACTATACTACAAAACTAATAACCACTGATCATTTTTGGTATTATTATTATTGTTGTTGTTGTGGTTGGAGTGAGTAAAACAACAACCCGACAACAACAACACGAACGTGTGTTTGTGTGTTCGTGCGCCCGCGACCCAGCCAGCTGTTTTACTACTCGATACGAAAAATGTGTGCGGGACGCGCATCTATTACTCACTCACCTGTCGCTTCGTTACGTTTCGTTTTCTACTACTACGTACATACTAGCTGGTTTGTTTTTTGTTTCCCAGCATTGTTGTATATTATTCATTGATTGATGCCAACAATAGGCAACACACTAAGACACAACCTTGCTTAACAAGTTACCTACATTAATATATCATTGAAAATACGGAAAATACTAGCAATACATTTTAATTAATTTATCTTAAGCTAAAATGCCTACTATGTACTAGCTTGTTGGTTTTTTGTTTCACAGTATTGTTGTATATTATTCATTGATTGATGCCAACTATAGGCAACACACTAAGGCGCAACCTTACTTAACAAGTTACCTACATTAATACATCATTGAAAATATGTACTAGCAATGTTAATTGCACGCATTTTTTAATTAATGTTTCTTGAGCTAAAATGCGTTTATGAACTCTGGTAAATTGTAAATCATTGATTGATACTAACTATAGGCAACACACTAAGACACAACCTTGCTTAACAAGTTACCTACATTAGAAACTTATAGGAATGTTGATTGCGCGCAATTTTTAAGTAATGTATCTTGGCCTAAAATGTGTTTATAAACTTTGTGCAATTTTTTTTCACAGCATTGTTGTAAGTAAATTATTTATTGATTGATGCTAACTATAGGCAACACACTAAGACACAACGTGCTTAACAAGTTACCTATATTATTACATCACTGAAAAATAGCAGTATGTTAATTGCGCGTATTTTTTAATTAATATTTCTTGAGCTAAAATGTGTTTATAAACTCTGTGCAATTTATCAATTAATATTATTAATACTTTGAATTATTCCAAATATTCTTAACTAACTTCAAAGTGGTTTAATTAGTTGCACAAATTAGATTTTTTGTCACATGATTGCAGATAACTTCAGTCGTATACGAACACTAACGAACATTCTATGGTTTATTAATAAAATGGATTTTGTGTTAAAATAACTCTTGCTTAATTAACAAAATAAAGGTAAATTATATTTAAAAACCAAGTTTTATCGACGAGCCAAGCACGTTCGTCAGCGTTCGTATATACGTGAAATTATCTGAATAGAGTGAAAAAATCTATACTTATCGGAACGCATCCTGAAATTTATGTGTTTCTTGTCAAAAGTGTCAAACAAAATATTATACCACATATGACTATTAATATACATACCTCTTTTGTGATTCGCTGGGATTCAACATCGTCGACCAGTTGCGCGTCACCAAACTATCATGGCTCAATTCGAGGCTGGCTATCTTCACGTTATCTAAGCTAAAATCAGTCCTGCAAAATAATTGAATGGTAATTAATTGATGTAAATGTCAATATGCTTATTAATCATTATACCTTTCTATAATCTCATCCACACCGCTGCTCTGGCTCAGCTCAAAGTCCATGATGTAATCGTCGGAGGCAATACTTTCGCACGTCGAAAGCGTATCAAGCGATTCGGCAATCGAATGACGCGTCATGTTATTCGTCATATGAAGATTGCACGGCGGCAACTGTGCATCCAGCATGCTCATGTTCTCATACACTAGCGTCGTGGATGCATCAACTAGCGAGTGCCGATGATGCATGGTGGTGTTAGTGGTGGGACTACGCCGACGTGGTTTTGGCGTTGAATCCAGCATCACAATGCTCTCGGTGAGCGTGTCGTCCGCGCAAAGCAACGCCGGCTGATCGGATATTTCATCGTCGATTAAAAAGTCGTCATCGCCGCCGTCGCCGCGATGATCGCTCAGCGAGAGCGAATTGGGCGATGAGTTTGCCTTTTTTGTAGGTGTCGATTCATTGCTGGCCGGTTGTTGTTGTTGTTGTTCTGTTTCTCCTTCATCGACGCCAACATTTGCATCATCACTGGAACTACCGAATGAAGCATCATCGGCCATCGCCTCGCCGGCCGTGCTCCAAATCTGCTCCTCGCTGGAGTTTGTCTGCGATGGTAATTCTTTCAGCGCCTTAATAAACATAGGTCGTTTAGGTGCTGCATTTGATGAAGCTGTGGATGAGCACGTTGACGTATTATCATCATTCGAATTGGAGGTGAGCGATACTTTGCGCACGAGATCGAATTCCCTCTCGCGATGCAATTTCCTATCAGCCGTCAGTCCGGGTAGCGATGGTAGTTGGTAGCGGCGATGCAATAGCGGACTGTGTTCGAGTTGTTGAATACCATCGTAGCCAGAGTCCTCTGTATCCTCGCCGGAAGCCTTTCTGTGATTATTCGCCGCTTGTTTGGCCGTTTTGCTTTCCATTAACTTTACAGCCTGCAATTTTGGAAGTTGTGTCGTTTGCAGCGTGAATTTTCCACCACTTGATGTAGTTTTGCGATTGGTATCGATCACTTTGGCTTTGATCGCACCCTCAATGTCCTCGAAGTGATTCTGATGTTGATTGTTGTTGTTGGAATTCAGATCGGCGACGCGATTCATTCGCATCCCGCCTGCCTGGCGGAATCCAAATCGGCTCACCTTGGTCGCCGCGCTGAATTCCTTTTTCGGTGGTGGAAGCCTGCCAGCGGTACGCGCTTTAATTGTATTATTCTGAAGCGTAGCATTGTTGGTGGTTGGGCTAATTATCGTATTACCAGCGGGTGCATTTCCATTGGTATCGATGACCGTTGATCGCGGCGTCGGCGATGATTTCGGATGTTGCAATTCGGTGGTGGCAATGGGTGCTGTATTATTTGTTGCCAAGCGTTTGGCGGCGGAAGGATTGATGCGACGTCGGAAGCCGAACGATGTGGCCATGCCTTTGGTGAGATTCGATGCTGTTTTTTTATTATTTTGCGACACCGGCTCTTTGGCCTCATCCTCTGGACTCTGCAAACAAAGCGAAAAACATTAAAATTTTGTATAGATTTAAATTTGGCGCGGTAATAAACAAAACGTTTATGTGTTCTTGGTTGCATACAATCAATACACAGAAAATGAAAATTTTATTAATTTTATTCAATAAGTTTTTTAATCCTATAATTTGTGGCAACGCCTTTGATTAGATTGTATTGCTTTTAGCCTATTTGATCCTATTTTCTAATCTCTACAAACAATAAATCGAAAATGTTACATTTTGCATATTCAAATTTGGCGCCAATGAATATCTAGGCCACTATGATGTCCACGTCTATGTGATGCTGGTTGTATGCAATCAATACACACTAAATAAACCTTTTTTATTATTTGACAATAATACTATAATATGTGTTAAATTATGCAATTTAATAATGCGAATATTTATTATTCTGTATTGATTTCTAGCATAATTTAAACCACAAATTTACTCTTATACATTTAGGCCACATGGTGTGCAGCTTTATGTCATGCTGGTCACATACACTAAATGCATTATTTAGAAAATTTTTTTTTAAATATACATAAAAACTAGATTAATTTGACGACGAAATTGTTGAATTTCGTGTGCGTGCACAAGAAAGCATCATAACAAACAAATTTTCGTTTTTTTGATAAGCGACACGACGACTGACGACACACAAAATGACATATTAATTGACGATCACATCACACCTTTCATCCAAAAAATTAATTTGCCAAAATTGTTCAATTTCGTAAACAAGAAAGCGCATAAATAAAATGACATTTAAAAATGTAATACGACCACTTTTTCGACCTTTGAATATATCTGATTTTTCAAAAAAAAAACAATGAAAATTAGATTAATTTGTTGAAATTGGCTAAATTTCGTATGCAAGAAAGTAAAATTTCGTTTTAGATAAGATATGACAACACACGGATGACATTTTAATTGATTTTTTTGGGCCGCATTAAAAGTGTGATGCAATCTCACTTTTCAATCGCCTAGATAAGTAATTTATCCGAAAATAATGAAAATTTGACGAAATTGTTGAATTTCATGCGAACGAACAATTTTCGTTTCTGATAAAACAAGACGATGTCGCACAATCATTTATTAAGTGATTTTTTGGGTATCATTAAAAGTGTGACACGTCTTGCATTTCATTGAGCCTTTTAATTATGTGATTTATCGGAAAATAATGAAAATTTGATAAAAAAAATATTGAATTTTGTGCAAAAACAACACGTTTCGTTTCTTGATAAGATAAGACGACGACGACACAACGATATTTTAATTGATTTTTACAGTACTAAAAGTGTGACACCATGACCACGTCTCACCTTTCAGCCTTTTAGATATACCATATATATGTGTGATTTATCCGAAATACCGTTAATTAGCATATACACGTTTGCAGCAGCAGCGTAGTAAATCAGGAAGAAGCGAGATGGAGGAATGCAACAACAACTGTATGCTGTATGCGGCTGAATGAAGTGAAGAATCGCTTTGGTAAAGGTAAAAATATACACACGAGTTTTGGGTTCGTTCGTTCGTTCGCTCCTTTCCTTCTCTTCTCACCAATTTCTTCGGCGATCGCACGATGGAGTTAATAGTTATAAGTAACGGGGCGCGTCTTGGGAGTGATGAGAAAAATTTATATCGTATCGCCGCTATGTATATACGTATATTTATTTACATGCAAGTGCATGTATAGAATGAAAACATACACAAACACGATCACAATGCGCGATGATCTTTCACTATTATACGCAGAGGCGTCGCTTCGCATGTTATCATCCGGTAAATTCTAATAATTTAGGGCCGATTTCATAATCAAATTGCTAATGCTGCATTAACTTAATGACTTTTAAATGTTTTCAATTTCATAATCAATTTAATTCCAGCATTAGTGAATTTGCATTTGCACCAAAAAAAAAAAATAGGTTGGCAATGCACTACTCTTAAATGTTCCTGACATTTTCACCAAAAAACAAGATTGGCAATGCTGTATACAATTAACCTATATCAAATGACACTAAATTTTCCCTTAAAAATTTAAGTCTTCGATATTGTGTCGTTACCTTTAATGGAGAATTAAAAAACATTATGAAATTGATTTTTAATGTGTATGAAAATAAAACGTTTTGTCGGTTTTGTCTACCTTTATAAAAAATATAGCTGACAATTCTAGTTTCACACCCCTTTGAAAACCTATTGAAGCGACGCCACTGACTATTTACATACATATACTCCGCGCCTCGCTTCGGCATCTCTCTTACAACTAACTAACTAACTGCAAATGAAACTGCGCGCTCCTCCTCATCATGTATTTGTGTATTTATTTCGTTTTCTATTCGGCACGTTGTGTTGTTGAATGAGAAACACAAGAAACACAAAAAGCAAAAACAAGACAAAAAACAATCGCAATAAATTACAATTGTATATAGATATATAGTATAAACACGGCATTCACTCTTGTCCTACTAACGAAAAAAAAGGAACGATACGATAACGATCTATGTATATGTGTTGTATGATCACATTCACATACTACATTCCAATAATAATATAACAACAATTCATGTATGTACTTGTATTTTAGGTTAGATTGGCCGATACCATGATGATAAATTGCATTAAATGTGCCGTGACATTGACAGCACACAACACAGCAACTATCAAACAAAATTAATTCGCCTTATTCGCACGCTTTGGGAGAGATACAAAAGCGCAGCCTTGTACTAATTAGGCAGGCTTTTGAGCAATTCAACCGAATTTGATGCGTTTTCTTAGTAGTAGTAATAAAAGTGCGTTAAAATTATTAAGTTAATTATTAAATAAATCGTAACGCTCCAGAATTTTGGATTAGTTAAATGTTAAAATAAAGAAAATAATGCCATCTACCTTTCATGTTAGAAATTTTATCAAAAACGACGAAAATTAATCAAGTTTGCCTTGGATTCATAAAGTATGCAACCAATACAACCAAATTTGATGCGTTTTCTTAGTAGCGTGGTAGTAGTAATAAAATTCTGTTAAATTTAAGTTAATAATTAAGTAAATCGTAACGCTACCGGAGTTTTTGATTAGTCTCCCGTTGGAAATCGAAATGTTATAATTGAGTTTTTCTAAAATACAAAGGAAATGTTGCGCCATTTGTTTTCATCTTACAAAATTTGCCAAATTCGATTAATCAACTTTGTCATGAATTTATCAACAGGCCATCAAATCAATGATACTAAAAATATTCAACAATTTCACAGTGCAGTCTCTTTTTGTTACTTTAAACCACTTAAATTCATCACATTTTACTTTAAATCGATGGGAAAATCTTGTATTTTATAACCTAATTTCGACACGACAAGTGAATGGACATGGTTCAATTTTGTATTATTATTATTATTATTATTTATTGCATACTATATTTGAAGCGAAGGAAAATTTGATTGACTGATTGATAAAGTGGCATCTATTTTTTATGTTGCAAATTTACCAAAAATGAATCAACCTTGCCATGAATTCATGAATTAAGCAACCCAATCTTTGATACATTGATCAATTTTTAACAATTTGATGATAATGCCATCTCTTATTTGAAATCGATAGATAAAACAATATTCATTCTAACCTAATTTCGACACAATA
>JARJDW010000835.1:0-17138 GCA_030264715.1 Adinopsis sp. GC000173
AGCAATTTTTCACGACGATTTATTTATGCTGCTGCTGCTCTTATGATAAATTGTGTGTTAATTAGCGATCATCTATATTGTTTTTATTGCAATTCGTAATCGGTTAAAGTTCAACGTAATATTTGTGGTAATTTTGATTACGGCTACTTCCATTTTTTCTTAAAACATGTAAATTTATATATAAATTCGCATCGCTTAATTGAAAACGTAAATATGTTATTGTTGTTATGTAAGAAACTAATTAATTAATTAAATCTAATTAAATAGTTACGTTTGATCCCGGATTATCGCATTAACCGAATTTTTAACGAACGATATTTTGATTAAAATATTCTTCAAAAAGTTGTTGTTTCAAGTAGGCAACTTTCTATACATATTGTATTATTATTGTTGCAGCCACCTGTAAAGCAGCCGAGATCACTTCCCACCGAACGTAGGTCCGTTCGGCCGGCAAGCAGCGCAATCATGTACCAACATCGGCCGAAGTCACGTACAACCGATGTAAGCCCAAAATATTAATAGATTGATTGATTTGCTAATTGTTGGGATATTTATAGTCAAGTAGCGGTATAGCGAGTGCAGGTGGCGCGGCACGATTGGAGAGTCGATTGCGCGGCGATGGAGGCGGAAGCAGCGACGAAGATCTAACGATGATGGGCACCGGTAGCATTCGCGCTCGATCCGACATCGATCTACGCCAGCGTCTCCACGAAGAGGCCGCCTTCTATCGGAAACGACTCGACACCTATCGGCAGGCGCAACAAAATCAGGCGGCGTTGGTCAGCCGTCTACAAGCTAAAGTAATCAGAAACATTCTTGTTTGTATAATTTGATGCGATGAAATGCCTTTTATATTATATTAGGTGTTGCAATACAAGCAGAAATGTGCCGCGCTTGAAGCACAAATGGACGAGCAGCGTGTCAAACCGCCGCCGATACTAACCACGGCAACGACCTCGCTGCATTCGACAGCAGCTGCACCCAGTTCCGCATTGGAACAGGCCCAGCAGCATTTGCGCGAAATGCGCGAGGAACGCATCACCGATCTGGACGTTGCGTTACACCGCCTCGACGACGAACGCAAACGGTATCGAAATATAAAAACACTCAATTTCCCTATTTAACTAATTTGATTTTATTTGCAAATAGTTGTGATGCATTATCGAATCATAACAAAATTCTACGCGACCAATTGGAGGAATCCCACAATACAAACGAGGAATTAACCTCCGATTTGCAAAAGCTCACCAATCAATTCGAGGAACTACGCGAGGAGATGCTAATCAAGGAGGACGAATGGAAGGACGAAGAGCAAGCGTTCAACGACTACTACAGCACCGAGCACAATCGTCTATTAACGCTATGGCGCGATGTCGTGTCGATTAAGCGACTCTTCATGGAGGTGCAGGGCAGCACCGAGCGTGACTTGGGTACGATTCGTCTGGATATTGAGAATGTTGGTCGCGATGTGGCGTATGTATGTGGACGCGTTGGACGCGACAAACAGCCATTGATTGTTGAACCGACGACGGTGGAGCAAATCGAATTGCGAGCGCAATTGGAGACGGTGCGTGGACAATGCGAAGCGACCAAAATCGAATTGCAAGCAAAAGATGATCGAATACAGCAAATGGCACGTGAAATGCAAACCCTGGTATGTGTTGCGCCATCATACGTTAATGTTGAAAACGTACTAGTTCAAAATTTTACCGCTAATATTGTACATGTACTACGTGTTGCATATATATCTAAAAATTTTCAGGAGGATCGTTGTGCTGAAGCCGAAGTGAACATCGGACAGGTCGTCAAGTTGCAGGATGAGATCGAGCTGCTGCAGGGTGCGTTGCGCGACATCGCACACGCTTTAATTCACGACGCTGAAACGAAAGATGTGACCGATTTGACTGGAGCGACTAGCGCTACGCACCTACATCTCTCCACACCGACGCCAATTCCACAAAAGTACTAAAATATTTAATTAATATAAAATTTAAAAAAAAACTTACAAAATGTAATATTGCAGATCGCCGAAACGTTCACGCGGTGTAACATCGGCGTCCGCCTTCGCCGAGAGTACAATTTCCGCCGTGCATGCTGCCCTTCATCGCTACCAGTCGGTGATACACGAACTGCAAGTAAGATTAATTGATTATTTATCCAATCATGCATTCATTATTTATTAATGATTTTGTGAATTATTAGGTTAAACTTCAAACCAGTCGCGAGCAATTATTACTGGTACGCAAGCAATGTGAAAACGCTGATGCTAATGTAGTCCATCTAGAACAGCATGTTCATGACGTGGTACAGCAACTCGACGCCGCTAAAATGCAATCCGCTCAACTAACCCAGGAGCGCGATCTGCTGCAAAAGAATCTCAGCGCACTGAAAGGCGATAAACATGCCCTGGAACGTCAACGTGGCGAAACGAATTCACTACTCGAAAGCGTTAACGGCGAGTACGATAAACTGCACAAGATAAATATGAAGTTGATGAAGGAGTTGGATGCGCTCGGCGATGAGAAGCTATTCATGCAGACGGAGATCGATAAGCTGACGCAGGACGCGAGTTTGCGTGAGATGACGTTGCGCGCGGAGGAGGATCGCGGTAGTCGTACGCGCGAAGAATTGCTCACCGTCAAGGAGGAGCTGAACAAGTTGTATCTGTCGCACGATTTACTGGAGCAGCAAAAACTCGAAGCGGATACGCTGATCAGCCATTTGGAGAAACTAAAATGTACGTGGAAAAAATGCTCTACAAAATTTGTTACAATATTGTTTGTTTTCTAGGCGACTATGAATTGCAGCTTGATAAGGCACATGGCGAACGCTCAAATGTACACGAATCGCTTCTGAAGAAGGAGAATATGGCGGTGACTTTAGAGATGGACAAGAAGCGATTGCAGGACGAGGTGAAGAAGCTTGAAGAGGAAAAGCATGCACTACAATTGCAATGCAACGATCATCAAAATGATATACAATCGTTGCGTAAAGAACTGTTGCAAGCCGAGCAAGGAAAGCTTGATTTGGAATCCGATAAAGTCACGCTCGGCGAGAAAATTAAATTCCTTGATATTGAAAAAGGAAAGGTACGAATGCGCAACCATTACATTTTTTTTTGTTAAAATGCAATTTTTTAATTTATTTGATTTTGGATAGTTGGACATGGAATTGGGCCAGATGGTACGCGAACGCACCGATCTCAGCAATCAACTAACCGTCATGACACGTAAAAAGGACGCTCTCAATGAGGAACTAATACGCGTCAAACAGAAATTAGACCAAGCGAATGAAAACAATGCACGTATCAATCGTAATCTCGAAGCACTCGTCACCGAATCCGAAGAAAAACAATGTATGCTTGATGCCATGGATAAGGAAATTCAACGACTTCAAGAGCAATACGCGGCGTTGCGCACCGAAAAGGAATCTCTCGAAGCGGTACTATTCGATACACAAACGAATCTCGAAACGTCTGAGGTGCGAAAGGCGCAATTAGAAGCTGAACTACATGAAGCGCTTGTGAAGCAAGAAAACCATAAAGGACAAATCGCGCGGCTTAGTAAAGATCTCGAACGTTCAGAGAAACGTTGCGCCGAGACGAAGAGTTCGCTCACACAGCAGGCAGGTAAGCAGGAAGCCGAGTTTCAACATGCTATTGCCGGTCTACGCAAGCAGAACGAAGAGAATGTGCGTAAGTTGAGCGAAGAGCGCGACGCAATTCGAATCGGTTTGGAGAAGCGCATGGCGCAGAGTTTGCATCAGCTCGAAGGTGAAAAGGACGGTGAGATACACGCACTGGTCGAGCGTATTGAGAGTCTACAAACGCATATTGAGAATGTGTGTCAGCAACACGAAGAGCTGATGCTGCGCGCTGAGAACGATAAACAGCAAGCGTTACTAATCGGTAAGAAATATTTTTTTTTCAATTAAGGAAACTCTTGGTTGTAGCACAATTTAAAATAAATAAATATATATAATTTTTTTTGTAGCGCATCACGATCAACAAGCTCTTCAAGACCGTCTCGACGTCACTTGTCGTGAGCTTGACGCCGAGAAGGAGCAATTGGAGCGATGCAAGCGTGAAG
This sequence comes from Adinopsis sp. GC000173, assembly GCA_030264715.1. NCBI lineage: Eukaryota > Metazoa > Arthropoda > Insecta > Coleoptera > Staphylinidae > Adinopsis > Adinopsis sp. GC000173. The sequence continues at coordinate 4,089 of JARJDW010000835.1, forward strand.
CGCACAGTAAATTTGAGCAGGAACGCACTACCATTAATCAGCTGAAAGATGAATTGAACAAATACAAAACACGCCTGGAAGATAATAAGTATGATTAGTAAATTATATTTACACAATGTGGGTAAAATAACATTTTTTTTTTGTAGAAATAAATACGAAGAGGATCGTTTTAAACTCGAACAGCGCATTGACGATACAAGCCGCGAACGTGAAACAGTACAAAGTGAGCTGGAACGCCTCAAAGTGCAATTACACCTCCAGGAGGATAAATACGATAGCGTCAACAATCAGCTACACGATACCATTCGCAAATTGAAGGAGAGCGAAAACTCTGCTGAAATGTTGCGTAAAGATGTGACGGATGCACGTCGTCAACTCACCGACTCGAACTTCGAAAAAGAAAAGTACAATGTCACCAATAAGGAGTTGCGTGAAGTGATCAAAAAGGTGGAGAGTGAAAAGCGCGACCAGTTAAGACAATTAGAGGACGCATATCAGAAAATCAGCGGTTTGGAAGACGCACGCCAGGGTTGGGATAAAGAGCGTGCTCACCTGCAGCATCAAATGCGCGATGCAGAAAAGGAACAAATGACAATAGAGCATAATCTGGCGAGTTTACGCGAGGAATTGCAGCGTGCACAAACTAGCAACACACAGCAACAGGCCGAGGAGAAGGAGTTGCAGGCGCGCTTAATGAATGAAAGTGAGGAGCGTGAACGTTCGCATCAGGAAGCCCATACGCTCAAGAAGCAAATCGCCGAATTGGATCGCAATTTAGACCATACGCGCAAGGAATTGGGCCATGCACGTTCGCATTCCGCGCACCTACAGGAACAATGGCACGCACGCGAGCAGGACCTGCTTGTACACTTAGAAGATGCTCGTACGCGTGAAAAACGCCTCGAGGACCAGAAACACAACTTGGAAGTGTGTCTGGTGGACGCCACGCAGCAGATACAAGAGCTGAAGACGAAGTGCGGTGCGTCGGAGAGTCGCATCAAATCGTTGGATGGTCAGTTAGCGCATCTCGAAAATATCAAGCGTGATATTGAGGCGAAACTGTGTAGTGTGATTGCTACGCTGCGACGCATCGCTGGTATTCAGCTGGATGGGACGGTAACGCATAGTACGCAACGTTTGCTTAGTCCGTCGCGACGTTGGAGTCCAGCTAGAGGTATTAAAAAACATTTCCCTACCTTTTATCTCACTTCCAATGATTTCCCTTCCTCCCAACACCAATTATTAGGCCCTTTTGGTGCATGGAACTCACTGGGATGCCAAAATTGTGATGGCATCCTATCCGGATTACATATTCTTATGGTACCTCTCAACACACAACGAATCCAATCCAAGTGGGTCCCACTGGATTCCTCCTCCAAATTCTGTTTTCGTATCTGAGAATAGAAAAATTATATTAATTGACGATTTCTAACACTAAATTGAAATATTTCTTTGCAGGTGGTGGTGCGGATTACGATGTTAAACTGGATGTAACCGTCGACGTCGATCCGGAGTTGGTGCGCAAAGGCGTCCGCAATCTGATGCAACAAGTAGCTCAGATTGAACGCGAACGCGACGATTACAAAACGCAGATCGTGTCGTGCAAGAAACAGCTGCAGGAATCGCACGATACGCAATCGAAAGGCGACACGAAGCTGACGAAACTGATGCATAATTTGCGCGTGTTGCAAGATGAGAAATCCAATGTGGAGGCGAAGTTGGCGCAGAAGGCGATCGCGTACAACGCGCAACGCGATGAGTTACAAAAGTGCACGGTTGAGGTGCAGCAGCTGCGCGAAAAGAATACCGCATTAGAATTGAGTGTAAGCAATTGTCGTGAAGAGCGTTCGCAACGTGATGTAAGTGAAAAGTAAAATGTAATGAATGATTAATATTTATATTATTTGCTGCTACTAGGACAAACTGGAAAAGTATAAAGGGGCGTTGCATAAGGTTGAGATGGAAAAGCGTGCGCTGCAAGAGGAGCTCGGCCGATGTGAGGGACGCTCCGCCAAGCTGGAACTGCAACGTATGAGCGCCGAGGGCGATCTACAACGGCTGCAAATGATACTTGCCGAAAAGGATGCCCACATACAGGTGAATTATCATATAAATTGCAGATGCCAATGATAATTTCAATTAAAATGTTAATGTATCGTTGATTAATGATGATATGATATGAAAACATTATCTTTTTACGCACAGAAATTGCATGAAAAATGCGAACATCAAGCGCGCAATTTGGCTTCATTGGAGGAGCGATGTGTTTCGCTGAAATCAACCATCGATCAGCTGAATCTTACTCTGGAACGTAATGCGAGTAATGAGGGCGAAATGAAGGTGGAGATTCAAAGTTTGCAGCGTTCCTTGATGGAGGCATCCACTTCCTATCAAAGCAGCAATGAAAAAATGAAATCAGTAGGATTTTATTTCAATTTTTTATGCAAATATTAATCAATGATTATTCTTTAGCTGCAAAAGGTATTGGCAAGCAGTGAAAACGACAAGCAGATATGTAATGAGCGTCTCGATGTGACGCAACAAAACTTGGCTGAATTGCGACGTAACAATCAGCTGCTGCAAGATCAAATCACCCATCTAAATCAGGAGATTGCAAATAATGAAGTCGTGAAAGCCGGTCTGGAATCGCAGTTACGTTTAGCGCAATGGCCGAGCGATAGTTCATCGAGTCATCACCATCATCAACGCGATGATGATTTAATGCGTCAGCTACAGAACGTGCAGCGTGAACGTAGCGAACTGCGCGGTAAAGTCGATTCACTCACAAGCAAGGTGCGTGTGTTGGAGAGCGAACTGACACACAAGCCGCGCGCCGTCGAAAAATGTGAGCTGGACGCATCGATATCGGATCAGAGTAGCATAAAGTACGAACAGGAGAATCGCGAGCTGCGTATCAAAATCGCACGGCTCGAAAGCGAGCTGGCCGAGAAGGAGAGCGAATTGATGCGGCTGCGGATGCAGCGCACGGATCGCAGCGAGATCGAACGATATCGGGCGGCGCAGCAGCAAGCCGAGCGTTTGCTGGACGCGCGCGAGCAAAGCCATCGGCAGCAGATTGCACGCCTGGAAAGCCAGGTAATAAATTAAATTAATATCAACACGACAATTAAAGTCTGCAAAGTTTCCTTCAAAGTTTGGCTGTTTTTTTGAAGATTTACGTTTTTACGTTTTTTTTGTATTTTTTGCTGATTTTTTTACGAATTTCATGTCTTTTCGCTGTTTTTTTTGTCATTTTTTTCGTGGTTTTTGCCATTTTTCCCATCTTTCATGGGTTTTCGCTGCTTTTTATGTTTTATACATAAAAAACGGTAAACAGTTGTAGAAACCAACGAAAAAATGACAAAAATTGCGAAAATCACTACAAAAGTGACAAAAATGGCAAGAAAACAACGAAAATCCGCTGAAAGTGGCAAAAACCATGAAAAAATCGAGTAAAAAACAGTGAAAAGTGGTGGAAACTCTTCAAGTCTTACTTCTATTAATATTTTTGTAAATTAATTGTGTTTTGTTAGATTGCGTCGTTGCGCGAACAGCTCACGCAAGAGACGAAACGTCGCCAGCAGTACATCATGCGCAGCAGTCGAGCCGGCCGCGAGATGCAACAGCTGCGCCAAGCGCTCGGCGATTCGTTACGCACCGTGTCGCAGGATCCGTCGCTCGATGCGCTCCTGCTCGAGCAGGAGGCGCGCAAATTGGACAATACCGTACTATCAAGCACTGCCAGTCTACCACCTGCCTTATCATCATCCTACGATCGTTCGTTAACGCCACAACCACCAAACTATTAATTAAATCGAATCAACAACATTCATTTTGTTGCACACTAAAAAAAACATGCGTTTTTTATAATTAATTTATTTATTAATACTATATTAATGTGAATGTGAGTCCGTCCATTTTTTCTATATTTATTATATTTTATACAAATTAATTAAGCGTGGTGCGCTTCCAATTGTTAGCCGCCTCAAAAGCGAAACGTTTTAGTAATTTATAATAATATGCGAGCGCGCTGAATAGTTTTACACAATTTTTTTATTTATTGTTGTAGTCTCTTTGTAGAACGAGATAATAAACGTATCTATCGTAAATAAATGTGCGTTGTATGTCTGGTTGCATACATTACCATCCACCACCATTTAATTAATTTTTGACGCGTGAGAATTTAATTGCGGACGCAAAAACTCCATATATCGATTCGAAAATGCGATACGCCAAATTTGTTTTGTTGCGTTGATTAATTTGCATGTTTTTTTTTCTAAATATACGCTCCAATTTCATCTATTCACTTGCTGGCTGGTGGTAATTGTTAATTGAAAAGCATCAAATCGAATCAAACAAACTGTGGCTCTGTGTGTGTGTGCAATTTTTATTCGCGCACAATGATTAATTACCGTTGCTGCTGCTGTACGCGTACTATTCCCACCCTACTACAAAATTGAGAAAAAAGCGCGCGGCGTTCGCAACGCAATAATTAAATTATCTAGTTGCAATGAATGCGAATGAATTGCATATATTGCATGCGTTTTTATTTGATTTTGGTGATGTCATGTGGAAGCGCTAGTAGGTGTTATAGGAGGCGGTGTGGTACATTTTTTTCATTTTTATTCATCGGCTGCTTGTTTCATAGACAACAAACGAAGAGCCATCCAGAGCACACGCGCGCACGACCAATTGATGCAATTAATATGTAAATTTAACTCGTTAATAATTAATTAATTAATAAAGTTTCGGTGTTGTCGGTGTGTGGTAATGCCGCCGCCAATCTGTATATAAAGCACGCAAGTCGCATAAAAATCGCTGCTATTTTTGCGATAAACAGTGATAGTATTTGGGCAACAACAACGAGTAATGTAAAATCCGCTGCAAATCACAATTAGAGCTCTTTCACACTGATAAAAACTATCCACTTTCAGCAAACGATGATAGAAATGAATTTACAATCATTGCTAAAGATAACAAAAGAAAGGAAGATAATAAAATGTAAGTAATCCATTCACATGGATTAGAAGAAACATATTTACTTATCGTAGTGATGATTGGTCACTGGAGGAACAAGGTCTTGCAGATGTAACAAGATTTCATAAGAAACCACAATTTCGCCACTCTTTTCTTATTATTTTCTTATAAAAATTTGCGTTTTGTTTATTATTTTTTCATAAAACTAATCTTTTCTCTTTCAAAAACAAAAATGTGTACTGTAAATCATCTATATATTTGCCATATTACCCTCTACCACTTTGAGAAAGGAACGAACTTTTTGGCGAGGGATCAAAGTCAAGTTAAAAGATGGTGCAAGAGGTTAAAAACGGTGATACAAATCTGGCAGATGAAGAAGGAAGAAGTTGGCCAATGGATTCCGACGATCAAGCACACCTTTCTCAAAGTGGTAGAGCATTATGTGGCGAATATGAAGATGATTTTCGGTACATATTTTTGTTTCTAAAAGAGACAAGATTACTTTTATGAAAAAAAGAATAAGCAAAATGCCAATTTTTATAAGAAAACAATAATTATGCATCAACCTAATAGTAGCTCAAATAAAATTTTAACATAACAATAAATTATTTCAAAGATAATTATTGAAAAAATAAACTTGCGAGCGCTGAATGATGATGAATAAATTAGAGCGAGCTGACTAATTTTAGCATACGCTTCCATTCAGCGGTTGGAAATTCGCAGCGCTACTGCGTAAATATGCTGAATTATTTCAATCAAAACCTAGGCAGGGCGAGACAATCACACGTCGAGTATAAATCGAAGAGGAAGAAAAAAGCGAGAAAATCTTACAGGGTCGTCGTCGCTGCTGCTTCAATGAACGCCGCGGCGTAAAAACCAGTTCAAGTGTGAATTATACGTTGCAGCAGCAAGTAGCGTCATTGTGCCTCTGCAGCAGCAACACAATTCTGTTAATGCTTGATCGCTGATTTCTCAGAGAAATTCGTCAAACGGAAGTATCATCAAACAATAATATTTTTGAAAGAAAAAATGTAATAGTCCAAAGTCAACAACGACCGCTAATCGGTTTTTGCGCGCGTTCTCCCGTCTCGTTCGTAGTGGTGTATAGCAGCGCGAAAAACTTGTTGCATCAATATTAGCACTCCTAATTAAAAGCAAGTGTAAAAGTTGTTGTAAAAGCATAGCGGCGAATGAACGCAATCATCTCTTCTACTCCCCCCACCCACCCCCGCACATTCAAACATATCTAATTAAGAAAATCCAAGGCTTGCGTTTTATAATTTTTAATGACAAAAAGGCAACCACACCGACAGTGTAAATTTCTTCTCATTTGCGTGTCTGTATTGCTAGGCGGCGGCAAATACGTGCCGCAACTGAAATGTTAGTTTATAAGTATGTTTTTCGAGCGATTTTCTTTTCGTATTTACTCATCATATTTCCATAGATTCACTGATTAAAAAATTACATAGATGGGAAACACGAACTGACGAAAACGTAGAGAAAATCAATGGCCTCGTTCATAAACACCATCGCCGAGCCATTGATCAAGTCTGTGAGATGTCTGGAATATCATGAAGTTCAATGCAGACGATTTTATCTCAAGATTTGAACATGATAAGGATAGCAGCCAAAATTGTTTTGAATAATGGAAAAGGCGTTTGGAGAATGACGTTGTGATCAATGGAGAATACTTTAAAGGTACTCAAAATTTGGTCTAAAAATATTGAAAAATAAAGAAGTTATAACAAAATTTCTGTTTCTTTTGGATCTCCCTACGTATTCTAGGTGGTGGTGATGTTTGTAGATGTCGCAGTATAGCAACATAACTATTTGTAATGTTAGCTTGGTTGTCTAATTTCCTCAAACATTTGTTCGTTCATCTAATAGAGAGCAACAATATTTTAATGCAACATATAACATGGACATCAAAACAATCTCGAAGATGAATATTTTCATAATAATATTGTCTGTGTTCAACCTTCTACATTAATCAAGCTACACACACTCATAATAAAATTATTTCATATGCTAACTTGGTTGCCTGTCATACAAGTTTCATAAACACGCAAAATACAAAATTAACAAACAAAACAAAGTTTGAAAGAGTTTATATTATAATATTATTTAGTTATCTTTGTATGCGAATCGTGGGAGTAGAGAAATAATAATCTCTGTCATGTAATTTCTATAAAAACAAAAAATACAATAAAAAAGTTTGAAAAACTTCATATTAATTATGGAATGCATTTATCTATATATGAACTTTTCACGCTCGCCTCGTATCTATCATTTTCCACATCGTGCGCTCGGTACAGAGAAAAAAAAGCGCGCAATGTTTGTCGTGCGCATCAAGTGGGATTAGCCATGGAATTATTATATTAGCGCGCGGCGAGAGATATAGAATAGAATGCATTAATATTTATTTTTTCTACTATAAGCTGATGTGTGCACACTTTCGTTTGTTTGCGTTGTAATTCTAATTACCGCGCCGAACAGATGACGCGCTGCTTGTGGCAATGGATGAGAGAGTTGGAGTGGTGTATGGTGTGGTGTGGCATTCTAAACACACATATTAATTTTTTTTAATTAAAGCGTTATTTTACGGTATGTGATTAGATTTAATATCACATCGCAATGATTACTTACATATTAGTTGAAATGCGATGCTATCGCAGTATGTAATGATGATGGAAAATCAATTTTGGACGTTTACGTATATGCTACCGGTTTTTTTTGTTTTGACAAAGCTTCTTCACATACGTAATTCGAGAATTAATAGAAAAAGTTTATAAATAGATTAAGCGCGTAAAATCGACACCACCGCCAATTTTCTTATTGTTGTTGTTTTGAGATAGGGGGGAAGGAATTAGTGGAGGAGGGTAAGAGTGGCAGGGGAATATGGAAGAGTACACGTTCTTCTCATGGCATACATAGCAAATTATTTGCTTCAATTGATTTAGCATCAAATATATATATGTATATATATCGCCGTGAAATTGGCAATCATTTAGCGGCAAGCAGCACACAGAAATGTATAAGCGAGAGTATGTATATGGATGTGTGTGTGCAACCGCAACTTTATCATTATTATCTATCGTATATGTAGATTGTTTCGTTGCTCGCAAAGACAAAAGACTAGGATACGTCGCCGTGCAGCAGCAAGTTGTTGGCTGAAGCGCATAAACCGACATGTCGATCAATTTGCATAAATCGAATACAATTTTAGTGTAAGACATGAAATGCATATATACTCTTTATCTTTTAACTAATTATTGTAAAATTTCTAACAATATACGAAATAATATAATAATAATAATAATAATAAGTTTGTCGCAGTTTTCAAATAAAAAGTAAGGAATCACAAAATAAAGATTTTCTTTTAAATATTAGGTTGGCAACTAAATAATTGCCGATTTCAGTTATGGATGTTTTTCACTCCAATTTTTAGGAAATTCGTAAATGTTATAACATTCTTCTTCTCATATACCGTGTACGGTGATGAAGCCCTTAAGGAAAGGCAATGCCGAAATTGGTTTGAAAAATTCCGTTCTGGGTTCTTAATTTCCAATCCGATATAATATTTTTTCATAACATAAACCCCACTACAATTCTATATTTAAAATTAATGAAATCAAATTTTAACAAACAAACTTTAGAAAAGCTTCATTATTAGTGCTTTGTTTTCTTTATATACGTTGATGAGCAATTTTGTTGATAAACGTTTATAGTTTGTATGTACAAAGACGCCATCAAGCGTAAAGAAGAGCAAAAATCCATCGCATCGCATCATCGTACCACCACCCACCCATGCGTTTTCCATCTGAGAGCGCGCCGAATCTCAAGACGAAAAGAAACAAAAAACTTTTCATTGCATGGCGCGTTAGACAACCAAGCTTGCTTTTAATTTAAAACTAAAACTACAATTTATCCATTCTTTCTCGCGTACAAATTTATAGGTAGTGGCAAATAAATGAATACGTAATTTGCGATTAGAATGATTAAAATTATCGATTACGTTGGCGCGATTTTAATTACAAGTTAATCGATTCCACCACAGCACACACACACACACACACACACACATTCACGTACAACACGTACAAAACACATGTACAGCTAGGCCAGGCCGCCCACCGACGAATTTTTAATTCAAACCATTATTATCAGAGAGAGCAAAGGCAACATACATACATATACATCATATAGAATTGCATCTAATTCAAATAGAACAATCAATAATCAAACATTTGCAATTATTAAATAATGCAATATATACCTACTAGACGCACAATGGCCTAGCAACTCATTTGCAATGCGAAACTCTATATTGCTGTGCGATTGATACGACTGAAAATTGGTGACATTGTGCATCGTATAATATAATTCTAGCTCGCATTCTTTTTGTAAAGTGGTTGGTTTGTTTTGGTGAAAAGCGCGACAGGTCTAATTAATTATATTACAACATGCATAATTATTATGCATTTGTTATGTCCCAAGACGCCATCTAGCGATGATGTTTAATTAAAACACGTAAATGTTATTGTCTTATTATTGAGCGTTGGTACAAAATGCACACAACAACACAAACTAATCTGTCCGTCTGGAATCGTTTACGTAGTAAATATTGTACTAATTCGTGCGGGTATATATATATTTTTGTGAATTGTTTTAAAAATACTAAATCAACCACAATGGTGGTAAATTAGGTAAAGTTGTCCAACAAAACTTACGCGGAATTTAATTAACATTTAGTGTTAAAGACGTTTCTTTATGCTTCAATTAAATGAATGTATTGTCCTATGTGTGGTATTTATATTTCAATGAATTTCATACATAGAACATGATTCAAATATCGGGGATTGGTATTAATTTTTTTTCAACTTAAACAATAAAACAGCTATAAATGTGGTTAAATATACCCCTATTAAACAATAGTACGATTTTTTTTGGTATTGTATCATAAAATGACGCGTAATATTGAATATATCCAACAAATAAAAAAATAAAATAAATAAAATTGGACAGATTAATATTTTTTTCTATTTCATATATGCTAATTTGTCTAAAATTTGAGGCAAAATGATTAAATTTAGAAACTTAGAATAGAATAGAAATTTTTTACCTGTAGAACATGATTCAAATATCAGATTGGTGTTAATTTTTTTTCAACTTAAACAATAAAACATGTATAAATGTATTGCTAAAATTAGCACTTTTATACAATATTTCGATTTTTTGCTATCTTTTCATAGAATAACGCATACAAATAACAAATAAAATAGAATAAAATAAATAAAATTGAAAAATTAACAATTTTTTCTATTCAAGTACGTAAAGTTGTTTAAAAGTTCCGGTTAAATGAATTAAATTTAGAAACATGATTCAAATATTGGATTGGTATTATTTTTCTTCATCAACTATAACAATGAAACATGTATGTAATTAAATTTATTCCTATCGTATTATAAAATAACACGTAATATTGAATATGTCCAACAAATATAAAAATAAAATAAACAAAATTAGACAAATTAACATTAAAAAAAAAATGATTAATTAAGTATGTAAAAGTTATCTAAAATTTAGAATTTCTCTAACACAGCTTCTTAATTTTCAGAAATACAATTCATTCAACTGTTGAATATATCTACTAATAAATACTTACATGAAAAAATTAAAATAAAATTAAAACTGGTGGGAGAGGAGTAAGGATGTATCTCATCGTGGGTAAGTGCGTGGCGTATTGGAAAATTTCGGCGGGGGGCAGACCTGCCCCCATCGCAGTGCGAAAATTTGCGCGCGTTGCGACGCAATCTCGGCCGGCCGCTGGCTGATGGAGCGGTAGCGGTAGCGGTGGCGGCGGCGGCGACGCCATCCCAAACATATATAAAGAGCGACGTAAAGTCGGCTGCCGCACCAAACCAAAAACAACCATCACCCATCCAACGACAAGTTTTGTGAACATACACATACACACACAGACAACACTTTGAGAAACACACGCACACAAATCAGTTAAAAAAAGCAAACAAACGACGCTATAAACGCAGCAAATAAATACCATCGCATACGCATTTATTCGTCCAGTAACGTCGCGACGCTTGCTGCTGCTGCTATCCGCTGCAACACAACCCGAGCGACTCAACAGGTGAGCCATATTTTCATATATATTCCCGTTTGTTTTACCGTTTTATAAACCGGACATGATATTTATTTTAATCTTGGACAAAAATTTTAATAAATTGTTGACAATATAATTTTTTTTTTGGCCTTAAGTTAAATAAAAAGAAAATTATATTTAAAAACATGCATAATAAAATAGTAATAAAATCAACATCAGTATTAAATTATTAATAAAGTTGCGTTAAATTGTACTTTTATTAATATTATTTAACTTTAAAAGAAGCATTTTTTTGTTAAATAACTTGTGGTGGTGTAAAATCATTCATGAATGTTGAGATAATTTAAGAAAAACATATTTTTTTGGGTTAAGTCAAATAAAAAAGTAAAATATTTTTATTACTTAATAAAAGAATTCATAATTAAATAATTTGGTAATCTTTATGACTTTATCCAACTAATTTCATTCATTCATCCATAATTGACCTTGTATTTAGATAAAAATATTTAAAAATAAAACCGTAAAATATTTTTATTACTTATTAAAAAAAATACTTAAAAAACGCTTATAATTTAACAATTCTGTAATTTTTATGATTTAATCCAACTAATTATTCATTGCTTTAAGTTAAAATATTTATTATTAGTATTTAACTTAAAAAAGTAAGATTTTTTTAAATAACTGTAATAGAAATGGCATTATAAGTTGGAGTGGTGTAAAATCATTCATAAATGTTGATATAAATTAAGAAAAACATATCTTTTTGCCCCAAAAGTAAAATAAAAAAAAATAAAATATTTTTATAATTTTATCCAACTAATTATTTATTATTGACATTGTATTTAATCCAAAATATTTAACTTTTAAATAACTTTAAATAGAAATGGTATTTCTAATTAACCACATACATAATGGTTTCATTACCAACTGGAGTGGTGTAAAATCATTCATTACATAAACATACAATTAAATTTCCAGCTCTTTGCTTATTTCTGCCTGCAGTCAATTGTTTCCTGCAGTGTGAAAATAATAATTTATTTATAAAAAAGAGACCATCTTTAAATATAACTTCGTTCTATTACATGTTCTATAATATATTAAAAAATTGATACATCAAGACAATAAATGTAATGAAATATTTAAAAATAAAAACTCTCTGTTTGACATTTTATTTTTTATTTGTTGCTCTCGCAAATTTGTTGCAAGATAATGAGATTTTTTTGCTCGCTATTTGCATTAAATTTAATGAAAAATACGTACGTACGTAACGCACAGGTAGGTAGATAGGTAGTAGGAAATCGAGCAAGGGAGAAAATAAAAATAAAGGCAAAAATTTTAACTACCTTTTATTTTACATAACAGAGAGAGGGGGGCGGCAAATTTTGTGCGAGCAACAGACAGAATCTTATTGTTTACGATTATTTGTTTCCTATTGTCTAAAATAACACAACAACAATGGGCACAACCCCGAACTGTGTGTTATTATTATTATTATTATTATTATTATCAAATATATTATTATTGACTTCAAATTTTAGCATAAATTACTCTTAAATTTAATATAAAATAATATCTACGTACACTGGAAAATAAATGAATTCCAGGATATACCAACAATATTTTTAATAATAAATTATAGATGAAATAACTCTGCATGCTTGGAATTTTCATACAGTCTATCCAAAGTGAGCTTTATTTAGTATGCATCCTTTTGTTTTATTAATAATTAAAATTATTAGTTAACATTTAAATTAATACTGAAGTAGTTAATTTATTTATCGTATTTTATGGACGCTACAAGACTATAGAACATATCTGCTTGTCGACTATTAAAAAAACGTCAGGTGGATCTTCTTTACTCTTGGTAAATCATTCTTTTAAAATATTAAGAATAAATAAACTCGCATTCAGTATTCTATTTGTTGCACATATAGTTTTCCTCATTCTTTATT
>JARJDW010000837.1:0-13355 GCA_030264715.1 Adinopsis sp. GC000173
CATAGTATATGACCTCCTGAACAAATATTTCCCCGGTCTAAAAACTTTTAAATGAACAGTTTTTGAGATATAGACCTTCAAAGTCACCTACTGCACAGCACGGAAATAGTTTCAAGAAAACTTAAGCCTTAGAACAAAGATATTTTATTTATTTAAAATAAATACAAATAAGGAATACTCGTTTTGTTAACCTAGATGTGTTTCTCCTAAAACGCGTCTACATCTAAAAATATAAAATATACAATATACGAACAAGTACAGTGATCGGGCTGTCACCAACTGTAACACATTACAATCTCACAAGTGTTCAGTGAGGTCCAAAATCCCTACTGCTTTGTGCAGTAGGTGACTTTGAAGGTCTATATCTCAAAAACTGTCCATTTAAAGTTTTTTGACCGGGGAAATATTTGTTCAGGAGATCATATACTATGACATATCAAAAATTCAGAAAATGCCAGTGAGGTCCAAAATCTCAGTGTTTTGCGAGGGATCCCTTATCCTAAATTATACAATGTGTACGATGACAGAAGAACGAACATTCGTCCGAAAAGCGTTAAAATTATTATTTTATTAATCAGAATCATTGATGTAATAAATTAAATTGTAGGCAGAATTTAATAAAAACATTTATATATTGTAATATTTTCAGTCTACACTAAATACCATTTTTTTGCGTTTTATGTATATCAAATAGTGTAACTTAAAATACAAGGTGGTATAAATTACAAATATCTTAAGAAAATTTTGATTGTAGGGGAGCGTTGATTAAGAGTGAAGGCTCGAAAATTCCTACAAATTATTTTGTGTTGCAAAACTCTTTTTGCTAATTTATCTGAAATCATACAAAGTGTACGATAACAGAAAAATAAACATTCGTCTGAATAGCGTTAAAATTATATTATTAATCATAATTCTTGATATTATAAATTAAATTGTAGGCAGTATTTAATAAAAACATTTATATAATATGTTCACCCTACACTGAATACCATTTTTTGGCATAAATATATTAAAAAATTTTGATTGTAGATGAGCGTTGATTGAACGTAAACGGCCGAAAATGCTTACAAATTATTTTGTGTTACAACACTTCTTTTGCTAATCTATCCAAAATCATACAACCTGTCCGATAACAAAAAAACAAACATTCGTCTGAAAAGCGTTAAAATTGTATTATTAATCGCAATCATTGATGTAATAAATTAAATTGTAGGCAGAAAATAATTATATGTATTTTCACTCTACACTGAATACCATTTTTTGGCGTTTTATGTATAGCAAATAGCGTGCCTCAAAATACTTAACATTTATATTATCGGTATAGCCGTCGTGCACATATACGCATTTCTATTTTAAACACTGAAATTAAACTGATTAATTTTCCGAAAAAAAAGCGAACGTTAATCAAATATTGCATCGATAAAACTCGACGTGTACGACATGCAACATAATTTCATGTAAGTAAAAAAGCAAATACACACACACCTGCTATTTTACCATACAAATTGCTAGTTATTAATACTACATTATAGCAAACTAATTAATTATTAAGCACATTTGATGATAAGCACAGCCAATCTGGGTACTTAGATATATTAAACATTTGGAAAAACGTAGATTGGAAGCTAACTTTCTTCTTAGTTATTAAACTATTAACGGTTCTAATTTATTTATTAAACAATATGATAATAAGATGTTGTTGTAATTAAAAATATCTAGCAATACATAATATTAAACGCAACTTAATTCATCACAGTTTCTTTATAGATAAATTAGTGATAAGCTGCTTAGGATGTTGGGTAAGGCTTTGAGCAGCTCATTTAGAGTATTGAACATATAGTCAAACATTGCAGGACGAATAAGCTCGTCTGTCCAACAATTCATATTAATAAGCGTTTATTGTAACAAGTAGCTTGGAAAATGCTTTGCAAAAAGATTTTAACGACAGTTTTATGATATTATTTTTATATTTAGCGATATACGAGTATTTATACGCTTCCAACTATAAATGAGCCGCTAATTTTGAATGTCCACATAAATTCTTACGTTTGGATTGAGATATTGAAGTTTTTACATTTAATAAAATTAAACTAATAATAATAATAATAAAGAAATTAAAAAATTACATACATAAAAGCAATATGTTTCCCTGTCGCACTATATGGTATATTAAAGAAGTTATATTTACAATTCATATTAAAATATTGTATTGTAGTTAAAAATGAAATTGGGCACAGGTACTTACAATATTAATAGAAAAATTAAATAAATCAACTGCAAGTTTTACTTTAATTCTTCTTTTGATGACCTTTCGTTATGTAAAAGCTGTTAAATCAGTCACATAACATATCCAATAAGTTGTATTTAATTTTCAGATAAATAAAATCACAACATTTGTAAAATTAAGTAAAACGTCTATCTGTACATTAGATTTGCGCACAGACCGATTAGTTATCTAACTTTTAAGGCCTTAAAATATTTTCTATTCAAGATTATATTTCATTTTACTATTAGATACTATAGTTTTCCGCGTTTTTGATATTATTTAAATTATTCAGTAAAGATCTAATTTTTTTTAATGTTTAATATACTAATCTTTAAAATGTATGGAAAAATAATCATAACAAACATTCTTTGGATCATAATCAAAAGTTATTTCAATTATTGTTTTTGTAGGAAGCATCATTTAGTTTATGGACCAAAAATTTATAGTCTGTTTATAAGACAAAAACCCACATTAGGAAAACAATTCTAGACCTTATCAATTTTATTTTGTGGACTTTGATTGACCATGACTCAATTGTTTTTTTATGATTTTTTCCTTTCAGTGCTTTCTTGTGTATTTGGGCATCTTCCTGTAAAATTAAAAGGGGGCCCATTAAAAGTTTAAACCGGCACTGCGCTTATTTGATCATAGATACTATATCTAAAGAAATGGTAGCCAGGTATAACATTTAACAAGATACTTAATAAATAAGATATGTGCTATGTACAATGATTCTTATTTAATAAATATATCTTTTTGTAAATTTAGTATCTACTCCATTTTTATAAACAATTTCACTGTTACAGACAACCATATTATCAATTAACTCCCTGTGCAAATAATTCTACTTAATATAATCATGCTATTTTTGATAGGAATTACAATATTGCTTGATGTATAGAGTGGTCTGCGACCTACGTAATCCGTTAATAAATAAATAAATAAAAGTTTATTGACTTGGAGTGGATAAGTCAATTTTATTGCGATTGCTTTTATAGAGCAACGAGCCGATTTTAGTATCATTTCGTAATAAACTCAATTTTTAACACTTTATTTTTATATTCTCTGAAAATTGAACTATACTGTTGAATAAATTATCCTAGCATACGAAATTCAGTAAATCTATATTCAGAATATTTACTAAGAAAACATTGCATTTGTCAACAATATATCTGCATAAGTACATTCGATTTTGATTAAAAAAAACATATTAAGTAAAATAATATGCATTTAGTACGTAAATATGATATTTTATTGTTTTGTCCATGAACCAAAAATGAGAATGATTTATTATACATACCTTATATCATAATCCATAAAATATATGGCAAATCTAATAAAATATCTTGCAAACAATGTGTAAACATTTCTATTATATAAAATTTGCAAATATAATAATCTTCTCCACATTTAATTCGCATTAAATGACTATTATTGAATTTAATTGAATATTAATTATATAAAACTTCTGTTATATTGTAATTATTTCGTAATAAACTCAATTTTTAACACTCATTTTTATATTTTCTGAGAATTGAACTACACTATTGAATAAATTATCCTAGCATACAAAATTCAGTAAATCTTTCTATGATACAGAATATTTAATAAGAAAACATTGCATTTATAAACGATATATCTGTCTAAGTACATTCGGTTTCGGTTAAAAGAACATATTTAGTAAAATAACATGTTTTAGTACCAAAATATGACATTTTATTGTTCTGATCGTGAACTAAAAATAAGGATGATGTATTAAATCAGGTCTACCGGAAATTTCTATCCGTTTATAGTATGCGACAAAAATATTGTTTCTCTTATCTCTATCAATATTTATTTTACACTATAGTGTTTATTCTTATTTAAAACCTATTACAAGCAAAATTCCAATTTTTAAATATCAATATTATGTTTCTTTTTTACTTTTGTGGCCTAATTTACATGTTGAGAATATACATTACCTTAGCTTCGCATTTTAAGGGCTCACTATTTGACAATGCAACATTCTAAATATTTTTTTATTGATTATGTAATACTATGTATTGGTTTAAATGTAGAATTTATTAAAAAAGGTTTTTTAAAGTATTGGTAATATATGAGACCCCAACCGCGACGACTTTAAGTAAAATATAATTTAAATAAAAGTTTACAATTTGAAAAAAAAGTAATGATGCACAGTAAGAATTCTTTAGTTAGTAGCATTTATTCTATTATATAAAGTTGACAAATATAATAATCTTTTCCACATTATTTAATTCGCATTAAATATAAATTAAATGACTATTATTGAATATAATTGAATATTAATTATATAAAACTTCTTCCAGATATTTATCAGTCATTTATTATTTTGCTGCGGCTGGCATTTTTCTGTACAAAAGCAAAAGCAGAAAAGGAAGATTAATGCTTTGATAGCTACTAAATTTCATGCGTTATTAGCTTGATTAGCATTTATATAAGCCGGCACTGTGGTGAATATCTAATACTTTTTTCAGCAAAGCATTGCAGAAATCTTCCTCTATTATTATTCTCTATGCGCCGATATACGCAAAATATTTTTCATACAGATTTTTCGTTGATATGGCATTTGTCAATATAGGGTAGTTTATGTATATATACGTACATAATCTTTACAAAGGCTTTGCGTTTAAAAATTTATGATTTAAGCTTATTATACTGAGCACACAGCCAAAACGAATTCCCATTTTTTTAAATTAAATTAAATTGATTGCAATAAATTAAGAAGTGACTATGCTGTTGACGCTCAATCACACATTATTAGATATAAAGACACAACCACACACAAAAATATTTCTCTAAATTTTATTTAAATAAAGAAATTAATTGATAATAATTAAATGTTCAATTAGCGCATAGAAATATTGGTATCTACAGGGCTTTCATAAACAATACCAACGATCCGCTCTGATTTCGGGTTCTCCTCTCATAACTCCAAAATATGGGAAAAATACCAATTGTTACTGAACACACTGCAGAAACAAATTCCCAATTTTTTTAGACTAAATTAAATTGATTGTAATAAATTAAGAAGTGGCTGTGCTGTTGGCGCTCGGTTGGTTATAATATTCCTCACACATATATTGTGTTTCCCTGAATTTTATTTCAATAAAAAGTTTAATCGATATATTATAAATATTCAGTTAGCGCGAATTACAGATTCATAAAAAAGACGCTGGCAACTGGTTGTTTACTCGAAACGTATAAACTATTTCCAATGACAAAAATTTAAAAAAAAAGATTCAAACTTAAATCTTTAGTTTGACATTTAATCGATATATTATTATTCAGTTAGTGAATGTATTTTATTGTCTGCGAATATTAGTGTCTACAGGATGTTCATAAACAATACCAACGATCCGCTCCGATTTTGGGATCTGCTCTCGTAACTCCAATATATGGATAGGATATCAATTGTGAGCTTGAATTTGATGTAGAACACGCGCTTACTTGAAAGTCATATGTAATCAATTCCCTTTTTCTTCACTAAGATTTTCAAATACGATTTTGTGTTTGATTTAGCACTGCCTACTATTTGGTTAAAATAATTAATAATAACTATTTTGGGTTGTAATTCTCTTCAAAATTCAATGAGCTCTGTTATTCTGTTGACGATAAATATTGACGGGTTTCGCAACTTCTACGACTTTGATATATTAACTTAATGAAAAAACTAAAATGCTTGTTTTTCCACTTAAATTTTTATTTTTAAAAGTTTAATTAAATATCTAAACACTTATTCTTTTGTGAAACATTTTTTAAACTAACAAAATAGTTGAAAAAACAACTTATTTTCATCAAATCAGCATATTATTCTTAAAAGCTCATCACTTATATTAACCAACACATCAAAAATACTTGGAAACTTAATTTAAAAACTTCTAATTTAATAAAAACTTTAAATTCAATAAAGAACAAAACGCAGCATTTCTTAAAGATGTGGAGGATATTTGTGTCTATCTTGAAATGCGTGATTTACAATCTCAATTGTCTCAATCTCAAATAAATTAAAATTCAAGATACACTACGCACAAAAATAATTTCAAAAATGCAAAGCATTACCTACATCTTAAATTTCCTAACTCTTGCAGAATCAAGGGTAAAAAATGCAACTCTCTATTACAAAATAAAGTTGAGTGTAACGCAGTGTTTCTCAACAACAAATTTTGCCGATCTACAGAGATAATATTGCAGATACGATTCTGCAAAACGTAAATTTGATCTTCATTGCCTTTTGTTTACGTATTTGCTCAATAAAATCCTATAGCCAAATTAATATTAATTATATCTAGATTATTACTAATTGTCCTCAAAAAAAATCCTAAATTTACCTGTCCGCAATTAATAAAAACTGAGAAACTCTGGTGTAACGTGAGCTGGACGCGGATTCGCCCTAGATGAAATTCAAGCTTGCCAATTGAATTCACGACAAATTATAAGTTCCAAAGTCACTGAAGGTGATAGTTTTTAAAGCCCATTTTGATACGATATTATTGTATTGTATTATAGAAGTATAAAAATTCACAAGTAATGGATTCATAAAAAAGGCATGGGCCACTAATTGCTTTCTCTTAACGTAAACAATGTCCAATGACAAAAATCAAAAATAGATTTTGATATCAAATACTTTAAAGGCGAGACATACACTTAATGAAAATTTATTAAAAGACAGCCTAGCAGGAGTTTAGTCAGTATCTTTACTGGCTTATTACATTGCTTCAATTTATAAACATACAAAATCTTTTCATTCCCTTCTTCATTCCCCCATCGTCGCGCTTGTGTTTTATATCTAATAAATGTTTGTAAACCAATAACAATGAAATTGGATAAATGTGACAGACTTTAACACCTGTTCAACATTCTCTGTGCCATGGCCGATTTTCATTCGTTTTGTGTGTATGCATCTGTTCAATTCACAGCGATTTATAATATGATGAGTTTCTCGATTGCATATAATATTGATTTTGAAGATTAAATCACTTACTATACATATGGACAGTAATAGCCAATTCATACATTTTGGTAAATGTCTGTAATTACATTAAACGATGATTTATGCAGCTGTAATTTCTATCATACTAAAATATTTCATATATTATGTTATGAGCAACGCCTATCTTATCATAAAACTTGATTTCCCATAAAATAAACCCAAGTATTCGATTTTTTAGGAATATTTAATGCTTCAATATCGACTTTATGCGTACACTACTTTTATTGATAACGTCTCTGTTTGTACACGCTAACATTTCGTACACCACAAAGACATATCGTAAATTTTATGTAAATTCTGAGGATTTTATTCGAGTCTTATGAAAAATATTCAACTGGGTGAAAAATAACATGCGTTAGAATTGCACTTAACTAAATATTTTAAATTATGTCGATTTGTTAAAAGATTTCGGAAAAAACTAACTGCAATAATGATACAATACGCCCTATTTCGAATTGGGACGCTGCAAAAACATATTAAACAAAGTGTGAGTTGAAAATTACCATTAAAAGACGAAATAAAGCTAAAGAAAGGATACTGCCACAAATTAACCAGCAAAATTTTATTATTACAGAATTTAATTTAATTAATTAGTGTTAATTCATATTAAAAAATATGAGCAAATGAGCAATATTATTCAATGGCAATATTTAATTCTTTATTAAATTTGATCATTTAAGGAACCGTTACAAATTATTTAAAATAAAACGGATCGAGTAAAACACCTGACATGCGCAGACTTTTCATGTGCGAATTCTCTTCCAAATAACATAAACTATATGCACCGTAAAATAACTGTTATTTTCTCAAAAATAAAATCAGCATATCGATATTATCAATCGTTAATTAGTACATATAATAAAAGCTATTCAATTAGAACGCCACAAAAACGAGAGAGCTAATATTGCATTATTATCGATTAAAAAATGGTACGTTATTTATGAGTCATATATTATATTTATATAAAATTACATACCTTTATTGTCAAGTAGTAAGTCCCGAAAAACCATAGAAACCCACCATGCTGAGATTTTTGCTAAAATATTCCATCACTGCACGCACGTAGTTGAACGCGTTTACAATCACCACACAACTAAATCTAATTCTTATCAGTTGCAGTTTTTTTTTGTTGTGACGTTGCACACGAACCTGTCCAGATGCTGCAAAAACACATTAAGTTAGTACGTAACAAGTGGAAAGTCATAAAAATGTTTCCCGAATTTTATAAATATTATTTAAACAAATTGCAACTACTTATTATTATTAACTTTCATTACACGTTTATCATTTAAAATTTCTGTAATTAAAATTGCTATAAATTAGTTGAAGAAAATGGTCTAATTAAATAAATATTACCTGCGCAATTTCGCACTGGTCATAGTAATTCAATTCAATAATGTCGTTTAACAGAATCTTAGAAATAATCCTACCTCGAATGAAATTAATTATATAACTACAAATAAAGCAAAGAAAAGATTTTGTTTCTGTTTCACATACATTCAAAAAATGACTATTTTGTATAAATTTTATAGTTGAGGAATTTTTAGTAAATGATACATTATTAAATTTATATTTTTTAATAAAATAATCTAATAAAATAATATATGTCTTAAGAGTTGTTACAATTTGCATTCTCACTAAAATATAAAACATAACGACAAAAAATTGCCACAAATTATTCGCGTATATTTTGTTTTTAAGATCATTAAAATAATATAAGAAAAAATGTGTCAGAATAAACAACATTCTTAGATGTCCGTATTTTATTCTTTACTAAATTTTATCAATTGAGAAATTGTTACAAATTATTTAGAATAAAATCCTTCTAATAAATATAAAAAATTATAACATGCCATACTTGTAATGAAAATTCATTGCAAAAATGTCGTTTGTGACAAATTTCTATAATGAATTAGAAAATATTTAGAAGTGAGCAAATTAATTTTTTTGAAAATATTATTAATTGAAAACTAAATGATAGTTTTTCTTTCAAATAAGGTACGTAACAATATTCAATATGAATGAATAAATATGTTATTTTTCTCAAAATAACCAGCATAAGCAGCGAAGCTTTTTGAGAGTAGGTATTAGATTTTGAACTTTTAACTATATAAAAAATTGCACAGGGTACTTCTTAGCATTTTACTATATTTTCAAATTATTTTTAAAATATTCAAGTTCGAATGCATTATATTGGTATAAAAACATATCATGAAAAAATCAGTTTTGAATTGCTCGTAGGTCAATGAAATTATTTTCCGAGTGTAAAATGTGTAAACATTATAAAAAAGTTTTTGGAGGAAGCTATTCTTACCAGAACGCCTTTTTTGAACTAATAACTACATACAAAATTTGAAAGGGCAGGTTGCTAGTAGTTACTATGCTGTCAAATTATTTGCACTAAATACTTAAGTTTTAATACATTATATGGATACATAAAAAATAAATTCCGAATTGCTAGTACTCCACTGAAATTATTTGCCGAATGTAAATTGTAAATTTTATAAAGAAGTTCAATTGATAACTAACTAATGAAATACAATACCAGTCTTAAAAATTACTATTAGTATTTAAGATAATGGGTCGTATTCTGTAAAAATCTTATAAATTTATCGATATCGATAAAATGTTCAGCGTTGTCAAGCCTTTTTCTTAGTAATGCAATTTTCAAGCAGCCTAAATTCAATATAATAGAAGTATCCGAGTTGCTGGTAGATCCCTGAAATTGAAATTGACGAGTGCAAAGTGTAAACTCTATAAAAAAAAGGGTAATTAATTCTACGCTAATATATGCCACCACTAACTGATGAAATACAATACCAATCTTATAAGTTATTAATTTAGCCAATAAGTAATAACTACACTCGCGACCACAAGAATTCGATCGCTTTTTCAAACTTACCGCCTTATGGAATACTTAGAATGTGTACTTACAATTAAATGTACCATTAAAATAAGGCATACTACTAATTAATTACTAGATATTTGTAGTTGGCGTTGTTTATTCGCTTAGGGTCAATTTCGCTTGCAGGTGATCGGATTCTTGTGGTAGTGGGTGTATATAAAGTATGAAGCCAATGAATTTATCGCATATATGCGTATGCGTAAGCACGCATATTAATAAAATTTAATAAATGAATATATAATAATTAATAAAACTGTCATTTGCTTTAATAAATTATAGATGTGACAGAGCAAATACGTTTCTAGCAGATGTTGCGTTCTATATCTTCACTGACACCTTAGACAGAGGGTTAATAGTGAAAAAATCTACTTTTTTTATTATAACTTTAATTAAAATAAAATGAGCGTTAGTTTATCTTGAGAATGAGTTAAGATTTTAAACGATAGATAAATTATCTGCTTAAATAAAAAGCAGTATACTTAAATAAATAAAGGGTAAAGTGTAATTAATTCATTGTTTTCTATATAGGATATGATATTATTAAAATTTAAATGTTTATATTGTATAAATGGAAAATTAATTTTCATTTGAAATTTATCCACGCTCACTAATTGAATTGCAAAAATATATATTTTATTTACATTTCAATAGATTCTGATAAATTGAAAAAAATAATGAATTTTAATTCAATAAGAGTGCATATTTGTTTAATGTGCAATGCAATCTATATAATAGAATATATGTAGTACACCCGCGACTACAAGAATCCGATCACCTGGAAGCGAAATTGACCCTAAGCGAATAAGTAACGCCAACTACGAAGTAGTAATTAATTATTAGTATGCCTTATTTCAATGGTACAACGCCAAATACGACTCTCTAAGTACACATTTACGCATATTCCATGTCGGTAAGTTTGAAAAAGCGATCGGATTCTTGTGGTCGCGGGTGTATATCTAGGTATATAATTGATACAGTGGGCTATCTAGAAAGTAGGCACTTGCCGATTTTTAAGGAAAATTTACATGCAAAGTTTAAATATGGTTATTTATTTAATGAATTAAATAGTTTTTTTAACTACTTTAAACCATCTTTGATGCGATTTAAAAATTTTATTCCTGCAGACATGATCAGGGGTAAATCCATATAAAGCGTAAAAAAATGGTTGTAGAGCTTTACCAGATTTTCATAATATTTTGTGTGTTGATGGTACCACTAATGGATAGTCAGAAATAGCAACTACTTTGTCTCTAATACGAATAATATAAACACACACACATAATATAAATGTCATATCTCAAAAACTATGAAGAGTTTTGAGGTAGATTACTATTTTCTTACTTTAAGGATAGTTGCTCTTTCTTTTAATTTACCTAAATAATATTATTTCCTTTCTTTCGACATTATAATGAATTTTTTAAAATGACACATTTTTTATGATAAAATGCAAATGAAGATTTTTCTAAACATTTGGGACTTAAACTGCCTTTTAAAGAACGATTAGAGAATATCGCCATTGAGATAGCACATATCAACTAAACTGCAACATTTTTTGTGCTTTAAATGGATATTTTTAGGCAAAGCATAGAAATCGGTTGTTTACAATAACATGATCATATTTATATACGCGCAAACACCAAATCAATAAAATCAGCAAGTACTTTATGAACAACCCAATATTTCCATATACATTTATATTTAAATTTTAGTGTAGATTAAGCAGTTTAAGAATTAAATTTTATTAGATTTGTTTAGAAAGTTTGAATAAATTTCAAGTTGCAATAGATAAAATGTTTTCACGAGTCATGAATGAACTTCAGTCACTACTCCACTTACCTACATATTTCATATGAATGTGAAAATTTGTTGAATGAAGGCGCTTGTTAAAAGATAACACGTTTAAATTTTGTCTTGATTGAAATGATTTCAAAACCATCGAACTGATTAAAATACACTGTGATTCAATATAAATTGCTCATAAATAAATGTTTTAAAGTGTCGTAAAAATGTTATGTTTAATATTACATTAACCTATAAAATTGCAAAGTGTAGATCAAAACATTGGTAGTTAGCTACTTACTAAAAAATTTATAGTAGATGAAAAAGATAAGAAAACTTTTTCCTGACTTGTTTGTGACAAAATTTTTGAGTGTATAAAGATTTTAAATTTGGTTAACTTTTAAAAACAAGGGTTAAACAAACAGAAAGGACATACTTATTATTATTAATATTTTAAAGCAAGAGTAAACATCAAATGAATATTTACTAAAAGTAGGTATTTATACATTTTTTAAAAATAAAATTACAAGCTACCTAAAATAATCACATATTTTGATTTAAAGTTCGTTGTTTATTGAATATCTTCTACCTACAATGCAATATGATTATTTATAAACATTATATATAGGTATAATTATTAGCCAATTTTGTTTGAACCCTAAAGTGTAATTGTTAATTTTTTATTTGAGTTTGATCACGTCTTTGTGGATAATTAAGACCATGCTTGTTCTATTGCTACGTTTTGGAAGAGTGAATAAAACAAAAATGCGTTTATTCAAATATTTCTTCCATTGTTTCCAAAAAACACTAAATATTATGTACCTACAATACGAGTAAACAGTGTGTTCAATAAGTTCGGAAACACCTTTTTATTTTGAAAACGATGCTTTAATTAAAAATTCGGAACACGTAGGTCGAAATTATTTTTTAAAAACCCATTTGATAGTGATATTCACTTTGTTCTTCGATGTGCCATCAAGGTCAACGATAGAATCTCCCATTTTTTAATTGAAATTCTGAAAGATCACATTTTACGTCTAGTTTGTGATTTGTACGCGATTTTGATTTAAGACATCGGAGATACAGCTGGTGTTTCTAAACCCGGCAACATCATTTTATTTAGAAAACGATAATTTAATTAAAAATTCTCAATACGTAAGTCAATATTATATTTTAAAGCCCTCCTGATGGTAATATTTACTTGGTCCTTCGAAGTGCCCATCATGGCCTGCCGATGGTCAATTTCACTTCTTTAAAGAAACCTCATATTTTTTCATTGAAATTCTGAGAGATTCTAATTAAAAAATGGATGGTTTTATTAAAAACCTAAGGTTGGCCATTGATAGACCATGATGGACACTTCGAAGGACCAAGTAAATATTACCATAAGAAGC
>JARJDW010000852.1:0-28077 GCA_030264715.1 Adinopsis sp. GC000173
TAAATTGTTAATACAAACACATAAAATTAGTACAGTCGAATTATAGTTCAAAAGTTCAAGTAACGCATAAACAATTCTTTAGAACAAATGAGACAAATATTGCTTCCGGTTACTATAATATATACATTGAAATAGTGCCATTTCGTGTATTAGAATGATCCAAGTGCTTCTTTACGCAAATTGACATTAGCGATTCATATTAACAACGTCCTCCAAAGTTGGTTTTATTTGTTCAACGGTTCTTAGCTACTATTCTTTACTTCTATAGTTGTTTAGATACTTATTGTGAAATAGCACTAAAAATATCAATAAATATTTTATGAAAATTTATTATTACAAATTTATGTGAAAGAAATATGAAAAAAAAATTAATTTGTATTTTAATTAAATAGAGCTAGAAGGTATAAAGAAATACATTTATTATTATTAACCATTATTAAATATTGAAATGATAAGATTATTAAAACGTGCTTGTCACTTATTTACCCCATATAGTTTTTACGACAGCAATGTTACACAACATTACAATAAACCCAAGTGATGATTACAGAAGCAATATATAATACGAAATTGAAACATAGAAAAATTTACATTGAGAGTGTATTTCTTGTCACCAACCAATCATTAATTTATGTAAAGAAAATTAAAACATTCATTCAATGTTAATGTTTCAGTTTTTATTCGTAAAATAACAAAAAAATGCAATAATTTTCATTCAATTCGAACAAATTGTATGATTTCATGTTGAAAGCTCATTCAATTCTAAAAACGACACTGCATTTTCCCCATGGTTTCTTTATACAATGTAGATATTTAAAATAGGTTACCATTTAAATAATTTATTATTATTTAAATGCGCACCACCTACCAATTGCGCATAGGTCATTTCTATATTGTATAAAGCTAGGTGAAAATCCATATAAATATTTACAATGTGGCATTATTGAAATGGTTTATAAACATAAAGCTAAGTTAAACGAGCGATTGCATATCGTATAATGTTGGGAATGGATGAATTTGAATGCAACTGAAAACAATTTTTGGTGCTTCTTTGCCTATACATGTGCACAAAATCTAATAATCAACGGTTTATGTTTGTCAAGTACAGTTATTTAACAAAAATGAAGTTATTTTATTATCTAAATATTTAATAATAATAATAAATATGGCTTGTCCTTAACTTGACAGCTCGGTGGCCCATATTTAGACCATCAACAGGATTACTCAACTTGATTTTTACAATATTCTACAATAACATATTCCCACAGACGTAACCCACCAAAATATAATAATTTTACTCGTTCTATCATATTCCTAGATTTTATTTTATTAATAAAATTATCAAACAAACTGTTTTACCGCATTATTTTTAAGGGAGCTCCGTATTTAGAGCCTGATGCATATTGGGGCAACTTCCTCTGCAATATCTGGTTTTTTTGTAAACGGTAACGCTTATATAATGATAAACAATCGTGCATTTACAAAGCAATTAAAAGTAAAAGTTGATCGCATGAATCCTTTAGGATAGGAATGGATTCTATAGTGTAGCTTTTAGTTTCAAGGCCCGTTCGTTACATGGCAAGTAAACAATTGTATTTAAATTTAAAGATTTTATTATAATAACTGAAATTCATGCCTTATATACAATGTGGTAAACTCGCGCGATCAACTAAACATGTAAAAATGAAATAAAATAAATAAATTATTGAAACTGGTACCAGTTATAAACTAGCAAAAGAAGATCAATTTAATATTGAACTCGATCGCTGGAAAGTATGTGTTAATGCAACAATCATAAACTTGAGAGCGCGCTGTACTTTAACAAATTATGAATTTTTTATTGAAATGAATGTAAAATATCATGCTGTTCATGTGTTTGAATCGATAAAATGTTGGCTTTCTAACATACTTTACACTTTACACTCACATACATAACTATATAAAAACATAAAGCACTTAAAATGCAACAACGCACAACAATGCAGGCGCACACCACATCACTAGTGTGTGTATGTGTATGTGTTGTGATTTTTTTTTCGTCTTATAAATTATCCAACAACATCCAGAATTCATTTTTTTGTCTTCGTCGTTTTATTTGTAATATAAATATATAAGTGCGTTTGAATGACCAAATGGCTGTGGCAATTTTATGCGCGAGCATGCACAATTTTATTCGCTCGATACTCCTAATTGCATATATTAATATTTAATATCATCGTCATCATCATCATCATCATCATCATCCTCCTCTACCAACCAACCTTCTCATTATTTTCTTAACGCATAATTAATATTAAATTACCACAAACAGTGATAAGTTTGCGTTTGCGTTCGCGTTCGTGAACTACACCACGCTGCCTTTATTTTTTATTATTATTCCTATATCACCTGCAACACAGAACGATTCATTAAATTGTTGCGCATTTGTGTAATGTTATAGCACAATTAACGACACGTTTAACTGATTACTATTTTGCTGCAAGAAATTTGCGAAACATTTTTTTTTACTTCTTTATGGATAATATAATACGAAAAAAGCCTAAAAAAGTTTTTAAATGTATGAAAGTCTCAAAAAATTGACACAAATACGATTTACTGGATGCTTTACCAATTTTGCAGCCTAATAGCAATAACATTTTTACAAGTTTAAATCAAAATGCATTAAATTTCCACAAAGTATTAGGTTATCAATAAAGACTTGAAAATGTAAACTATTTTGTACTTATTTTGAATATTTTTTAAGCTTTACTCATATAATTTTAATGAGCCTGATTGAATTCCAACTTAAAATTTAAAAAAGAAAATAAACATTTCAATTCGACATTTGAGAAGAGCGATCTGTCAGAAACAATTTTACTCAAAAATCGCATTTTCTATCCATTTTGATGCTTCATTCATCTAAAATTGATGTAAAACCTTCATTCCTGCCTTTTATTGACATTCGCATTCAAATTGAAGAGTTTCAACGTTACAATGAGTGAAATTACGTGATTCTAACCTCGAAATGGATTTACACTCATTGTGACGTAAAATCGCTGCAATTTCAATGCAAATGTTAATAAATAATAAAGGAAAAACATTTTGCATCAATTTTATGTGAAAGATTCGTTGAAATCGCTTCCGAAATTATATTTTTGAATGAAATTGTTTTTTGACAGAAGCGTTAAATTGAAATTGGACTCAAAAATCGCATTTCGAAAGCGATTTTCATGCTTCTTTCACATAAAATGAATGTAATAAAATTTTAATCGGAATTATACTAACATATATTGGCGATAGCCAAATAATCGCAGACCTCGAGCAAGTTTCTTGTATGTCTTATAATTAATCAGGCCCTGCTAATCATTATCTAAACTAATTCTCAAAATCTTTAGCCGCGACTAGACTAGATAAAAGAAGAATGATTTAGAATTTAAATGAAAATAAACAATTTAGAAGCGTGCGCAAATAATTTTAGTTCGCTGTGGAACAATTTATAGCTCAGTTTCGTAATAATAAAGGAGCACAAGGATGATAATATGCAATCGCAACAGCGAATCTTCCTTCAATTTTGAAAATGCTTGTGCATCGCATATCTAGACTAGAGGAGCACTTTAACAGTCACGTCTTTTATAACATACCGAGTATATACGTCGGAGAAAAATTGTAATGAAACCCTCCTCCCTACGAGTAGAGTGAAGGAAAAAAGCGCGCTCGCGCGCGTATAATAATCATAAAAGAGATACAATAACTACGATAAATAATGCACATGCACTTGCAATGCGAAGGCCATGTTTACACGATGTTATCCATGTTTAGTTATGTGGAAATATGTTAATGATTGTAGGCGTTGATATGTTCATATCCATCCATCTAAATATTTCTGCGCGATTTTTTGCGCTCCACGTTTCGTTTCGTTGTTAAAATGCGCATCTTGCATCGTACGTATTCGTATATGATAGCAGCATGTATTGTACGGTTAAGGCACCTGATATGAGAAAACAAAGGCTTTTAATATGTGGGTGTAATGTACTGGAGCGCATTCACTTATGCAAATTAAACTTTATCTAGAGCAGTGTGTTAAGCGGACTTGTTGCTTTTATCGTTAACTTTAACTGAAAAATGATGATTTATACAGCGGTGATATGCTGAAATTTTTTTTATCTGAACGTGAATACGAAAATAATACGTAATATTGTCGTAGGCAAATATTTTATTATGTTTGTTGAAAAATTAACAGCTGATCTTCAATAAGAATTTAAAAAATACAAACAGAATTTTGATTTCATTAATAAATTTATTTTTTGTTATGTCATGAATCTTAATCCACTAATATTCACTAATAATCAGCAGTATATTAATATTCTACAAAATATGCAGGTATTTTCCAGTGTTTATTACATTATGTATATTCAGCTGAAAACAAGAACAACACCAATTGAAACAATTGAAATTAAAAACTACAAGAAAGAACGCTAGAGAATCAAAAATGAAAAATTAATTTAATTAGATCAATCAAAGAAGTTATGAATTTTGGATCTTTATTGCAACCAATATTTTGCTAATCTTTCTTGAACAGTTTATGTTTATCACACACTTTTACAGTGTTAAACATAAACTGCGCCATGCATTGGCATACCATTTGGTGCATACTGCATATTAATATCAAATTTGATGATATTTTAGTGTTTTCTCCTGTATAAAATTGAAATCCCCTAAAAATCACTAGTTGGAAACGTCAAGTTCGGTATTCCCATGCACAAAATATTAAGCCAGTGTTAATATTAAACTTTACTGGTTTTTTAAAAAATAAAAACGTGATAATAAATAAAATGTAATAGTTTTTTAACCTGTAAACGTTTCAATAATTTTGTGACTAATTGTGCCAATTTTGAAATGAGATAAATATGCTCGTTATTAAAAATCAATTATTTTTAGATTTAGAAATATAAATATGTCTAATTTAAAGTGTAGTTCAAGATAATTATATCGTTAGTACTACTGAGTGTAATAGTAAACTATAATTACATCGTTTTGATTCAATTCAAATAATCAACAAAAAATGTTAAATTATAGGATTTTTGTCTAACTGCCAGTCTCATTGTCGATTTACAAACGCAATAATAACTTATTATTATATATTAACAGCAAAAATATCAAAGTGTATATAGATATAGGCAAGTTTTAAATCGTGTAAGACGCAGTAGGGTAGAAGTTGTAAGAAAAGAAAATTATTTGAAACTTAGCAGCGGTATTCCAGCTTAATTTATAACCTTAGCATTTGCAATATCATTGCCAAGGACTTTGACTTGCAGCGCATTTCCAATAATAACAACAACAAAACGCTGCGTACGATTTCAAAGAAAAAAAAAAGGAGGAGGAAAGAATTATACTTATTATATGTGTTGTACGCGCATGTGGATGTGTGTGTGTGTGTAAGAAACTTTATCACATTTATTATTATTATTGTATGGTATATACGTACGTACGTACATGTCGGAGACGAAGTCGGGGCAACATTAAAATGTGTTTATTAAGGTTTAATTAAGTGATATTTTTTCGCATTTTGAAAAGTGCGTTCACATGGAAAGATTAAATGAGCTTTTAGACTCACACGGTGCGAAAAAATTTCGCTCCGAATGAATATGAAGAAGTTAGTCACGAATTTGTTCCGCTAGGTTTGAAGCATTTAACGATATTTTTCAGGACATGACAGTGATTTGAATAAAAATCATTAATTGCTACGTTTTATACGAGGATTTAATGTAGGTATATAATTGACACAATGCTAGGAAAATTGCATTACGTATAATAAATACGTAAATCCAAACAAACTTTCCATTTGGCTTTTTTTTTACTCTTACCGTGTGTGTGTTTTTTTTGCCAACACACACCCTGTATGTAGCGAGAATTGAGCGGCATTCAATTTTGTATTGTTGATTTATTTAATTGGTGATGGGAATGTAAAGCAGGGCGCTTGCACAAAAATTATGTTTTCAATTTATAATAACTCAGGCGAAGACGAATGGCGATTGCTCACGCGAAAAAATATCGACCCGTGTGCGATTTTATGCGATTTTAAAGATGCATATTTATCAATATGGTAAAATTGCATATAGGTATGAAAAAGTGCAAGAAACAATTCGCGTTCGCATACAACAACGTTATTAATTAAAACGATTTTTTAAGCGTTTATAATCATTCACGTCGTAAAATTGGTGAATTGAAAGCTCATAAATTTTAATAACGCTCATAAATCAATAGTTTTTCATGTCCGCTAGTAAAAATTATCATAAAATCATCGCGATTTTTGTTTCTGTTTTTTTTTAGTCTATCGCTATCGTTTTCATTTTTTTAATCCAGCTCGTTGTCTATACGTTTAATTGATTTATAATACGTACAATATGTGAAAGTATATAGTTATCATTTATTCGTCTCGTTTCTGAAAAGCAAACATTGCATCACATAAACATACATTCCCATCGTGATTTTTTGATGTGAAATTATGGCTTGGCGCATTTGTCATTAATTCAGCGTGTCAAATTATCTGTAATTGCCACCATAAAATACGAATTTTAAAAACAAGGTTATGCTTTAAGTTTTAAAATGTGAAAATTATTTATTGTTTTGCGCTATAAAATATGGCACATAAAATACCAAATTTCCTTGTCGTCGTCCTATATTTCGTTAAAAATTTTATTAAGCTTACTTTACTTATAAAGGATTGTTTGTCACATGGTAAAAGAGAGGTAAAAAACCTCACAAACCAACATTTGTTATGACAACAACAACAATAAGGAAAATGCAGGTGTAGGAACTGTTAGTTTACACATTAAGGCCCAAAACAAGTATTATGTAGTTCCTTATTTTAATACAATATAATATTACTTTAAACACGTGCAAAAATTCAACATATTTTCATACTAAATTGTGACTTTTAAAGAAATTTTTCCATAAAGTTGGCAGAGTTTTAAATAATGTATTAGTTTTTGAGGAAACCTTTAAAACCAATTCACACATTGAAATGTACCAATTAATATTGTATAATTGTGGAAATTTACATATTAAAAAGTCTATATGTCAACTTCCGGACTTCCTCTGTCAGGAAATTGTTGCAACATTTTAATATAATATTTATATTACTGGAGTCAAATTAGATAAATTAACTCACTTTGCTATCACATTATATTATAAATCTATATGGAAAGGTGAAAAAAAAAACACTTGATGGATTTACAAAAACTAATAATAGATAAACCTAAGTGTTCAATGACAAGTTATTTAAATTTGTTGCATTTTGTTTTAGGATGCTGTTATAAATAAATTTCATTTACAGTATAACTCATTGACCTGCTGAATAATAGAACAACTTTAAACTAGAAAGAAAATTTAATAAAAATCAAATTTAATTGCGAAATATTAAACTGTATTATTGCATAGGTAAATAGGAAGTAGAATGATCTAAAATGCATACTAAAATCGATAGTTATGATGAAAAAAGAATGAGCAATGTGAAAACGTTACTGTTTCTTATTAATGTTGATTGTTGATTGTCCATCTGTAAAACATTTCTAAAACATTATATGCTTAGATAATTAAATTTACTTTTCTATCACATATTAATATAAATCTATAGCAAGGTGAAAAAACACTTTATAAGTTTACAAAAAAATAATAGATATTAATGGTAGACAACACTTTTTTTAAATTTGTTGCATTTTGTTTAAGAAAACTGTTGTAAATAGATTTTTTTACAGAATGACTTATTGGCCCGCTAAATAATAAATTAAATTTCAAACTAAAAAGAAAATTTAATAAACATTCAAATCATATCTAATTGCAAAATATTAAACTATAATATCGGCTATAGGAAGTAGATATTATTTAAAAAGAGTGCAAAAAATCGATAGTTATGACAAAAAAGAATGGGCAATGTGAAAACGTTACTGTTCCTTATTAATGTTGATTGTTGATTGTCCATCCGGATTTCTACAACATTATATATACTTACACGTAGAATGTATTTCATTTCATTGTTGATAAATGCTCATTTCAAATATTAAAATTTATATTGCAATATGTTATTGCGATAATCTATTTGAATAATATTTAAAGGCACATTAGTTAAATATATAGCGATATAATATAATAGTGCAGAATAATAATAAAGCAACGATATATTGTAATAAAGCGAAAAAAAAGGAGCAAAACAAACATAAACCTTCCACATCCGCATAATAATTAATGTTCATATATAAGTATATTTATAATCACAAAGTATGTTTTATGTATAGGATATTAAAAATGGCAAACACACATAAAGATGCTACTAGCTGCTAGGAGAAGCCGAGTACGAGTAGCCTGAACGCGCGCACGCTTCGCTCCGCCGCCGTGTTCTGTGCTCTGAAAAAGCCCGAACGAACAACATCATCCATAAATAACCAACCAGCGCCAGCATCATATCGCGTATGTTTATTATGCAACAATTATCAATAACTTTACGACGAATTTATGACGAATGCTATAAGGTTGCATACACCAAGCAGCAGGTTTTGAAAATTGCACATTTCCATGTTAATTCGTTCCAGTTTAACACTTAATTTATTTTTAGTGGCTCATAATTTTTGCAATTGCATGCAGATTCTCACATAAAACAGTTATATTGCTCACCTACTGCTTCTATATCTGTATGCAATCTTTTATTCTACATGGCGCGATCAAATTATGCGTGCATATAGTTCGCAAAACGATATATAGGTACTATATAGTACGTGTATGTGCGAGTAATTAAATCGAGTTTGACTTACGGCACACTTGGAGGTGTCCAAAATTTCCACTTCAGTGGTAACGTTATCAAATGTCACATTATGTCGATAGAGAAAATCTGCAATCAAGAAAATTGATTAATTAATAAAAGAAAGTGCATGTGTTCTAAGAAGCATGGATGAAAAATATACAATATTACAACAACAGCAAAAAAACAGACACACACAAGCAGTTTTGCTGCTTTGGAAATTTTTCATTTGCGCTCCATATTTATTTAATAAATAAATGAAATATGAATGGTTATTGTTTAAAATTAAAATAGAAAAAGGGCGTCGACAACTTTCCCTTTATTATTGCCATTATTATTATATAAACGCAAATAAATAAACATTATTGTTTTACTTCTTTTTTTGTTGCACTGTGTTTTATGCCTACCATGGTGCATGTTTGGTTTTTACCATTTCGTATTTTATATTTCAAGAGAGGTGATGTTTTATATTTTATAGTTTCTATTCATTCAATTATAATAAATTATCATAAAATAGTTTTGTTACTCTTTTTTTCGTGTTTTGTTGTTGGTATAAAAGCAAAAATAGATTGGAGCAGTTTGAATGTGATACAATCTCTCCTCCCTATTATAGAATTTTATTTTATTGTTAATAGCTTGCAGTTATATCTGTTCTTTTGTGCTATAAAATGCACTACACTACTCTAGACTTGATTTTTTTTATATTTTTTCGCATTGCGATGCATTGTTTTTTTATTGCTATTACCGCGCGACTCAAAAAATGCAGATAGATAGAATATCAGCATACGTATGCCTTCAAGAGTAACAATTTAAACATTATTCTTTAGATTATGTTTTGCAATAAATTACATTTCAGAGAGCAAAAAAACTCGGAATGAATTGATAAATATTATATTATTGTCTTATTTCATAATTCATTTTATTGCACTGCATTAGTAAGTAATTTATTCAATTTATTCAATAATTTAATAAATTGTTTAATTATCTCAGACAATATTTTATTATGTAAGGAGAGAAGAAATCTCCAACTACAATCAGAATATATATTCTTGTTCAGCAATAAAGTTGCATTTTCAAAAAAAAAATGATTGAAAAATATTTTATCTTTATTCTGAAGAAACAAGTGAATAATTACTTTTTTAATAATTAAATAAAATTGTTTAAATATAAGGTATGTGATTCAGATTAAACTAGTAGTGTATAATAGCCGTTTATTTTTTTTATTTGAGTATGGTATTTTCTAGCAATTTAAAATTTAGTGTAGTTCACTGAAATAATTGAAAAAAATAATAAATTTTCAATAAATTTATAAAAGTTAACTTTTTTCTTAATATAATTTTAATTTATTTTTATTACAAAATAAATTCAAGTGATGTTTTGGTAGTCTAGATATATTCTGAAAGAAAAAAAAACGGAATGAATTGATAAATATTATATTGTCTTATTGCATCATTTTATCATTTTATTGCACTGCATTTGTAAGTAAATTATTCAATTTATTCAATCTAATTCAGCTCATTCAATAATTTAATAAATTGTTTAATTATCTCAAACAATATTTTATTATGTAAGGAGAGAAGAAATCTCCATCTACAATCGGAATATATATTCCTTAAGCTTATAATTTAAAACTGATATCAATTTATATCTTACAATATAATTAATTACATCAAACCACCTAATAATTATCAGAACCTCTAATTAGCATTATCAGGAAGAGAAAAAAACCAACAAGGCCTTGTCTATGGAATAAAAATAAAAAATTACATAGGCACATAAAAATCGACTTTTGTCCGACGATGAGATAGCTCACCTCCCATAATCATATAATGATTTCAATTTTCATATTTAATTATTACCTTCCTGATTAAAACGCAATAAATATTGATTACATTATTGATGGCTCAATTATCGTATTTGATTAACAAACAAACGCAACGCGCACAGAATTCTAATGAACGAAAACAAGTTAATTATTAATTTAAGCGCATTTTACCCAGATGAAACATCTGTAATTAATACGTTACCGATGCCGATGATGAAGATAATACCACCGCTACGACAATTTACAATGGTATCGTAAACATTTAATTAATAACGAAAAAAAAGTGTATGTGTATGGGTAAGCAGCGATGGAATGCACATTGAAGTAATTCATTCATTTCGCTCAAAGTTTACCTACAAGTTTGAGGAAGTAAAATTTCTATTTGTTTTCCTTCAGGTCCATCAGATTATTTATATCACTTTGGAAAATAAATGGTTTGTGGTGCTTATCGATTGTGTTCAGCGAGCTGCGTATTGTTTTCTGACATTTACATGGTTTCTTATTAACTTATTAGATTAAAATTTGATTCTTTTTGTAATATTTGTTTCTATTTCAGCATTTTATCACCACAATATTATTATAACAACAATGCATTGTCTACTAATATGAGGGTACTTTCTAAAATCGCGCATTTTCTTTCATTTCATTATAACAATATTTCTACGAGGCGTGTTTGTGTTTGGCTGCTGCAAAACGTACGTAAAGGATAGATGTGCATCTAGCCTAGCGCGTACACCGTACAGAATCTATATTAAAAAAGATTTTCATTCATTAATTATTTATGCAAATTTTTACTAAAACAACGATTTTTATTATTTAAATAATTTATATGAACACACCTAAAACAATCAATTTTCAATAGCATTTCATATGTAGTTTTATTCGTTTTTCAATTAATCAAATTGTAGTTGCATGTGTGTGCATGTTTTCTAAAATAAAAAGTTTTTTTCACTTTTGCCAAAGTGTATTTTAACGCTTTGGATGTTGTACACACAGATACATACATACATTCATACATATATCTAATATAATAGAAAGTTTATATGCACATGTGTACACACACATTCTATATGTATACCTATACATTTCATATATGAAATTTTTATGAAATAGAAATAATTAAAATATTAATGATGAATTTTACTAATTGCATGTGGGTACAGGAAGTATTGTTGTTGTTCATTTAAATTGTCTTAGCGTTGAAAGTTGATTTAACATCTTCATTTTTATGTCGTAGTCGTAGTCCATGTCTATGTTTGTTGAGACGAACGAAAGAAAGATTATTAAAATGTAGGAGAGAGAATTTTAATGGAGAAGATATGTTTGTGTGTCTGTGTCTATATAACTATCATTTCGTATAGTTAATTACATTTTCATTGCTCAAGTCGTAAATGAAATTATCATTTTCAATTAATTTACACTTACTTATTTTTATATCAACCATGTTTATTAACTAGAAAAATTAAAATTTTAATTATAAAATATAATTTCACATTACAAAATCTTGTAATTTTACGATTACACTTAAATTGATTATACCATTCATAGGTTACTGTCCTCTTACACACAAATAGCTTTATTTCACATACACCTTTTTTTAAACGAATATTAAATTTCAAACAAACGCTAACAACAACACCAACATGCACACATTGCATTGCACAATTTTTCTTATCCCATACCTATACCTATTTAATCTATTCGATTTATTGTTCAGCAATAAAGTTGCATCTTCAAAAAAATTTCTATTGAAAAATATTATATTTCTTCTATGAAGAAACCAGTAAACAATTACTTATTTAATAAATAAATAAAATTGTCTAAATGTAGGGTATTTGATTGAGATTAAACGAGTATTGTATAATACCCGTATATTTTATTTTTTAAAACAGTATGCAACTTTCTGGAAAACAAAACTTTATTTTAAAATTTAGTCTAAAATTAGTGAAAACTTTCATAAATTTTCAATAAATTTATCAAAATAAACTAGTTTCTTAATATATTTTTGATTTATTTTTATTACAAAATAAATTCAAGTGATGCTTTAGTAGTCTATATAGTCTAACTCATATATAGACAGCTCATTATCATTTAAAAATGAAAAATATTAGATTTCCACTATGAAAAAATAATAGTAAATAATTATTTTTTAAACATCCAGGTAGCAAATGAAGATTTTTAAATCTAGGGTATATGATTTAAATAAACCGTGTTGTACATGCTAGCTATTTATTTGTTTAATTGAGTACGATACTGTCTGATAATCTAAAATTTGATGCAGTTCAAGGAAATTATTGAAGAACTTCATAAATTTTCAATAAATTCATCAAAGTAAACCAGTTTCATAAAATGCTTTTGATTTATTTTTATTATAATATAAATTCAATTGATACTTTCAAAGTGAATATAGTCTAGCTAGGTAGTATATGGCCAGGTAAATATATTTTAAACATTTAATATATTTCAAATTGTAATATAATATAGTTTTAAGTAAAATAAATTAAATGGAAATGTCAGGAATAACGCTTTCAAGAATTGAGCAGCCTTATTGCTATAGTTGATAATTTATAGCTACCTACTATATTTAGAAAAATGTAAATTGAAACAAGTCATGGTCCAATAATATGTTTTTTTTATCGTAATTTGATTATGACAAGCGTATTATTTTTAAACAATATTATTTATGATGATTTGTTACCTATTAATGTTGATAACAACAGCTAATTTGTAACTTAATAATTTATAGTAACTTCTACTTTACCTAATTTTACATTTAAGTAATATAAATTTTATATTAGATGAACTAAGCAGTTTCATTCCAATCATAGTGTAAGCGACAAAACACACTTTTGATTAAAAAATATAAATTGACTTGATTTTATTCTCAAAATGATTCACGGCATGTTTGATTGTATTGAGTCTCAATATTGGCGACTATATACATTCAAATTTTCTAGTAAACGAACACAAATAAAAGAAAGGAATCATTCTGGGATTGTTCAAAATATTTTCGGTTTATTAAGCACGCCAAATCATGCAGCTTGACATTTTATTTTTTCATGAGTAAAAAGTGAAGAGGAATAAAGCGTTTTTTTAAATATGTTAAATAGAAAAAAATACGTTTTATTCTATCACAAGTTTGAATTTTTTATACCTGACAAAATAACTGTTTTCGGCTAATTAACAGGTACTAATAGGAAATGAATGTTAGAATCACATATAATTTGATATTTAGATTTTAAAAATTTAAATATTTCACTCATTTGCAACCGTTTTGTGAAATTTTATAGAGAAAATATTTAAATTTTCAATCTGCTATTTTGATGCAGCTTTATAAAAGCTCTAAAAACGTCAACGAGTTATAGAATACATTGTAATAACCGCGTGCAAAGCGTTATTTCATTCGTATGTGTCATGTACGAAAATTACATCGATATCTCTACATAAATATCATAGTTAATTAGCTCTAATCAGAATTTATGAATGCTATTAGTTTACTTTGTAAGATTTAGATTTGTTCTCATATAATATCTACTTATCATTGAAAATCATTTATTAATTGGCTAATGAAAAAGCTTGTATAGTATTCGAAGGCATTCCATCAGTTATTGAATTGAGCTACCATTTCCTGTTCGGATACTAGGCTTAAACTAATTGAACAACACTCGGTGTGCTAATCTAATTGATAATCGACTTATTCGTATATAACAATTAACTTGTCGACCGGAAATTAATGCGACTTTATGTTTATTATTGAAATTCAATATTGTATTTTATATATGCATAAGCGTGCGCCACAAAACAGATGTTTTATTAAAAGAATTAATAATTTTTCAATCCTTCTCTCTCGCTCTATCTCACTTTTTCGTTCTCTATGTATAATATGTGTACTTACGTATGTATACGTGTACAAACGTGCGTGTGTATTCAATAGTAGGTACCTATATAGAAAATATTAAATAACAATACGATACAAGTATAATAACGTAATAATAATAAAATTGTGAATTTTCAGTACAAATGCCTGCAGCCCGACACTGTCTTGCACAATTATTAATCGACTTTATAGTGTGTGTGTGTGTTTTAATAAATTGGAGATTGTCTTAAGCGCGCAGATGTTTGACGATGATGAATAACTATTTAGAATTGTAGAAAATTTTAATTAAGTTGTGAAAAGCGTTTAAGAATTTTTGGAAAAATGCCATATAAGGCACAGATGCGTTTCAATTTTTATGTATTTATCTATGTATATACTACATATTCATAAATGATTATAGAGTACATACTTGGATAATGAGAATTTCCCAACAGGTGTTGCTTATTAGACTAACGCACTTATAACAATTTCTTACCACTTATAACTTAATTTGACTAGAAAAATTAGTTTCTATGAATTACCATCTATTATACCAAAAAGTCTTTTCGGGCCCTTAGGATATACTTAACTCAAAAAACATGTATAAATATTTCTCTTCAATTAATTATTATAGTAATCAAATGAGCCAAATAATGTATTAATTAAATTAATTTATTCTAGTTTCGCCTGTGAATAATAAATCATATTCGATGTACATGCTAACAATTTTTATATAATTCAATTAATCATTTTTTTAATTACTCCTAGGTATACGCTTAAAATAAAATACTTTTCACACTTTATAATATGTTAAATGGGAGCGGTAATTTATAGTGTTAAAATATTTTTCGTTTTAACTACCTGCAAGCGCATCGCACCTAGGAAGCAATTGATTTTTAATTACAATGTCGAAAAGCTTATCTATGAGCGTAGAATAAATATTTTATTAAACGTCTGTCTAGCCAGATCAATCACAATCAGTATGAAACTTTGGTAAATTTCTATAAAACCAACTTAAGTAATATTTTAATAACTTATTGCAAATTGCCAAAACTTTTACTAATTGTAGCTATGCTAATTTTTTAATTACACAAATAAAAAATTATAAGTTTGCTGCGTATTTTTTGTAAATTAACATTCAAATGCATATTATGACAAAGGTTCTTTGCAATTATCTTTTTTCTAATATATTATTGTATTTTTCAAAATTCACAGACAAATCGTTGTAAAAACATATTAGTAAATCAACCAAGTGTCTTAAAATTTCATTTTTTTTTAATTCTTTGTTTTACTTAGTTTTTAAAGCCGATTTGTTCAGCAAACGCATTTTCAATATTAACAATTCTTACAAGCATAAATTGCTCTTTATTAAATGTAAAATTATCTTAAAAAAACAATAGTCTTTTTATTTACTTAATATCTTCCTATGAATAATAATAAATTTATAGGTATTACATAAAAATATTATTTATTGTAATAATAATTTTTATATCATAACAAAATCCTTTATTTTATGTATATGAAATCTTATGTTAAAGAACATCTTGCAAATGGCTTGCGTTGATATTTTAATTTCTCAATTAATAAAAATCATTTGTTATTTTACTAAACACTTGTACTAATATTGTAATAATTTATATAATATATCAGTGAGATTCGTAATAAGTACTTTCACTACTTCATTCTCAATAATTCACGTTGCTTGCTTCTATCGTAGAATTAATTATGTTGTGTAAATTTGAACGTCTAACGGTTGTTTTAAGTAATCAAGCGCAAATGAAAAAGAAATTTGTAGAAATGCATAGAATTTTATCGCAGTCAACTTTAAATTATTGGATGTCACGGTAATTGAAAATTTAAAATGACAGTTTAAAGTTTTCTAATCTACAATATCATGTACGTACTTACGATTAGATTAAATTCAGAAACAATTGTCCTCATTTCTATGACAAAGAAAATATTATATACAGTGATTTTTGGCATTTTCCATCAAAATATTAAAAGATTTTCATTAAAGTTGCTTGAAAACGGAGAAGAACGTAGTTCAGATCAAAGAATACTCGGAAAGAAAAGTAAAAATATTTCACCCACACGCAAAGAAAACATTCCATCCAAAATTGAATGTTTAAGAATCTCATAGCGGCATTGAAAACTATAGGACATAGGTTATATTTCCTATGTATACCTTCGAATAAAGCGCGCTAATTAGATTCAAATAAAACTAATTCTGATAAATAGTGAATTTTTAACTCAATATGCAATCTTAAGATATGGAAACTACAATGTTAAAAGTTTCATCTTTATTATAATAAGGCAAAAGAAAATTTGCTTAAATTGACAAATCAATTTATTTGGAAATTAAATAAATTAAAAATCCATAATTTTACTATCAGGAGATTGAAAGTTTTTGGCGTTGAGAAACAC
Organism: Adinopsis sp. GC000173; assembly: GCA_030264715.1. Classification (NCBI taxonomy): domain Eukaryota; kingdom Metazoa; phylum Arthropoda; class Insecta; order Coleoptera; family Staphylinidae; genus Adinopsis; species Adinopsis sp. GC000173. The sequence goes on from JARJDW010000852.1 coordinate 16,879, forward strand.
TAAACATTGGCAAATTTAATCGCAGATAACTTAAAATTATTGAACATGATGGTAATTGCAAACTTTTTATTTTTCGTAATGTTTAATCACAATCTCCAATCGCATGTTAAGTATGTAAATTAAAAAAAATTATTAAACATTAAATCAAGACAAGGCTAAGAAGAAATGTTTTCAAATGATTGTTGAAATGAATGAAAGAATAAACACTTTTTCTATGTAAATCAATTTTAGATAATTTAATCATGTTGTGTACAGACGAAATTGAAAAATAAAAGAAAAAAAAAGTTTATTAAAGCACATAGATGTATAATGTAGGTAGAATGCATATGAGTAAACTTCCTATTATAAATTATTAACTTTGAAATGTATCCAAACGTGTAGGCCTATCTCTCTGTGTATACATACACACATGTACAACTAATTGAATAATGAAATTACTCGTACGTACCATATAATACATAATACAGAAAAACCACATACGAACAGCAACAACACTAAACATATCCCTATATAATTTTAATTGACAATAGAGTCTCTGTTTTACAAACAAACAACTTTATAAATTGCAACATTTATATGTGGATAAATTGAATCAAATAACATCAACAGGCGTTTTTTCTTCTTTTCTTTTCTATTTTTGTATGTGAACACACATACACACATACGACGATATAGGCGATATACACATACGATATTTTAATAAAAGGATCGTTAGGTTAGGTCATAGTATGAGATGGCAAATAAGTTGAGAAACGCTAGTTTAAAGAATGCACAATACTCTTTATCACTGTCGTATTACGTTAAAATATGCATTCTTTTGACATCTATCAAATTACAGTCTCATATATACAATATGACAATACGCTTGCGGCTGATTTATCTCCATTCTAATAACAAAACATCTTCCAACAACACAACAACAACATTTTAAAGTGCATAATTAAACATATTTGCAAACAACGTCGGTTTTTTTGTGTGCATTGTGTTGTTTATGTTTGGTAAATGGTAAGCGACACAATGGTTTGCTTATTAGTAAACATTTGTATTGTTTGTTATATAATTTGTACAATTTTTATTACCATTATTAAAATGGCAAACTTTCTTAATCAAAAAGAGAAGTTCCTTGTTGCCATATATATTTGATCCATTTATAGATAACAATTTTTTGTAAACAATTTATGTGTTTGTCCATTGTTATGGATTTGTTAACAAATTACTTAATACAATATTGTTTAAATCATTGCACAAATTGCTATTTTGAAATGTTCACTTTATATTATATTATATTTTATTCACTGGCTAACCAGTGAATGGATTTATTTATCCACGCATTAATTTATGAGTAGTATGACTGCAAATTCAATTACATAAATGTTCCTAAGCATAAAATTGTCCTTAACATATTTCCACTGAAACTAAATCCATATACGATACTTTTTTAATTATCTATAGGTGCAACGTAAATGTTACTCGAGCAATAATAGCATTACAGACGATAGCAAATATTTAATTTACCACAAACTTTCAATTAAACAATAATACGAGTATGCAGATTTATATTTATATCTACATGTAACGTATAAAGATGTTGAACTATATTCTGCTTTGCATCGCTTAGTTAAGGAGCATAAAATTATATTCTTTATTATTTCTCATAGTCATACCTATCTCATCTATCTCATCAATTGTTAGAAATCAAAGATAAAGGAAACAGTAGAAGGGTTAAATAAGATTCTGAAATAAAATAATGTTTGCCGCCCTCGAAAACCTTTTATCCGACCCGAGTAATATAACTGTTTTGATTTTACCTAACAAATTTTTACACTTTTCGTCCGTTTTTTACGATTTTTTTAGAATTCCTCAATTTTTTAACAACGTTCTAAAAAATATTAAAAACATTTGTGATAAAAATGGTGAATATTTACATACAAAATGCATAACTTTAACAAAAAAGAACAAATCTTACATCTTTCCTACACATTTTTAAGTTTTTCAAGTCATTTTATTACCTCTTTCATTATAATTGTCTAAATTGGTACGATTATATTTTGGCCCTCCAGTAAATTTAAGCCTTCATTTTAGCCTGCAATATCCAAAAAGTTGCCAACTCCTAGCGTAAATGGTACTTAAGTGTCCAAGTAGATATTTAATTTACCACAAAGTTTCAATTAAATAATAAAATGTATACTTATATCTACATGTATCATAGTTATAGAAAAACATTTACCACTAGTAGAATAATATTCTGTTTTGTATCCCTTAGTTAGGTAACATACAGTCATATTTTTTATTGTTTATAATAGTCATATTATTGGCAGTCATAATTTATATCATTTCATTATTTATATGCATAATTCAATTATAAAAAATCAAGGCGAAAAAAATAGTGGAAGGAGTAAATAAGATTCCCAAATTAAATAAATATGTATAAAATGACATTAAATTGATGGACTTTTTAAGTTTAAGTTACTTTTTGAAAGATTGCGAATTTCAGTCAATATTGTTATAAAATATTATTGTACACCTAAGAACTGTTATTAATAATAATTGTAATTAAACAAAAATAAGTTGTAATTTAGAAGTTTAATAGTTGAAGATATGTGTAAATGGTATTTTACTATCGATGTAAATGTTACAGAAGCAATAATAACATTACCGGCGATGGCAAATATTTAATTTACCACAAAGTTTCAGTTTATTAAATAATAAAATGTATAGACTTATATCTACATGTATCGTTGGTATATAAAAACACTTACCACTAGTTGAACTATATTCTCCTATGTATCGCTTAGTTAGGTAACGTACAGTCACAGCTGCAACAATAAGAATAAAAATTAATAATCAATTCATATAAAATCATAAATCAATAGAAACATGATAAATATCACAACAAGTGATAATAATAAATACGAGTGCGGCAATGTCATGCATAAGCTATAAATGAATAGACAGATTAATTTTCTAGTTAAGTGCACATTTTCGATGTGGATTTTGACGAATCAATTAAAAAGTAAATTTCATACATGACATCTCATTAATTTTTCTATTTCGCTGTTGATAATAATTTCATTAATGAAAGCGCGTATATGAGAGGGGAAAGAAAAAAGTCGCCAAGCCATGGAAAGTTACATCAAAATTTTACTTTTAATTAACTATTGATATTAATTGAAAAAACAAATATATATTTTCTTCGGCGTCATGATGCGGTTTGAAAACGGCAGCGGCAGCGAAAAAACGTGACACAAAACATTCGAATAAAAATCGTTTTCATAATGATGATTTTTGATTGACATGTAACAAATTCAACCTTTCTCTGAACAAACTACAAGCCACAATAATAAAACGCGCACTATCATCAGTTTTTTTCCTTCTTCTTCTTCTTCTACAATAATTCTTCTTACCTTCGCGTCGTGGATGATCCACTTAGATTCTAATCAGAAAATGTGCGTGTGGGCTGGCAAAACCATTTACTAATTACAATCGATATGTGATGATTGGAAAAATCTAATTTTTATGACTTGATTTATCATTTCAATGGCTCGTTGCATACAAGGTTAGATTGATAACCCCGACAAGCGCGCTACAAGTTTTTTTTTGCCGCTCTCACAAATAATATAATAATTATTATTATTCATTAATCTATTGAAAATATCTCTAAAAGAGGTTAATTAATTTTCAAAATATATTTAATTAATAGTTAAACGCTTCATTCTTTGCTAATACAGCGTGTAATCATAATATGTTGTTAAGGATGTACTAAAATTTTACATCACAAAGGTGTAAATGTCAAAGGTATTAGTTTTATATGCGCATACCTTCAGATTGAATACATTGTATGTTATGATGAAAATTAGTTAGGAGAATAGATAATGGAATTTGTACTTCTAGTTGTTTTATTTGCATATACTTGTGTTGCTTCATATTTTCAACACATTATCTCAATTACAATTGTCTTTCTTTATTTCATTTACTCAGCTTTTTTCATACATTTGGATAACGATGTTATTTTTATTATAAATATCTATTGTTTTTACTATTTAGTTTGCTATAGAAGTAATAATCATTATTTTATTGAGGGAAATTAAATTCGTAAATTAAATTAATTAGCCATAAAATAAATGACCACTTTTTATTAGAACAATCCTTTAGCCAATAATCTGGGTGGCTTAGTTTTATGTGCATACCTTCAGATTGAATACATTGTATCTTATGATGAAAATTTGTTAAGAGAAGAGATAATAGAATTTGTACTTCTAGCTGTTTTATATGTCTGCATATGTTGCTTCATATTTTCAGCACATTATCAGAATTTATCGATAACAAACTGAAATTTTCTTTTTTTATTTCATTTACTGAGCTACTTTCATACATTTAAATAACGATGTTGATTTTATTATAAATTTCTATTGTTTTTACAACTTTTATATTTTTATATTTTAAACAACTAATATTTTGCCGTATATAATATTAATTCTTCTGATTTTGTCAAAGTGATCCGAGCATTGTGAAATTTTGCATATGTGCATAATTTTATATTTTAAACAACTAATCTTAATAACATTTTGTCGTATTATTGGTTAAAATAGCACTTTACCTGAACATAAAATCATTTTTCTCCCCTTAAATTTTAAATAGTGAAATGCTTGAAATTCATATTAGAACAAGCACAGGTTCATTCCAAAATCTTAAAACTAGACTCCAAAATTTTTGATCAATTATACCTATAGCGAAGTCGATTCGGAGACACACTGTATGTATTCTTCCTCTTAAGTTGGTTACAACGGCTCTTGATCAATTATATGATGCATATCTTCTCTACTAGCATCTCAATGCCATTAATAAGCATAGTTTTTAAAGCAAATGCGTAAGTATTTTTAAATACCCGGATAAAAATTTAGAAGTGGACAAGTTATATGAGTTGCGCTATGGGACAAAATTTTCAATACTACGCCTGAAAACATGTTCCACCTTACAATTTTATTTCAACTAATAAGATATTAAAGAAGCACCCATAAACAAATTTTGTCTAATGCCAATTATAAGTTGCAATTCTATTCCAAACAGCAACTCAAATTAAATTTTTAAGAATTTTCAATTGTCACTTATTTAGAATCGTTTTTCAGTTACAGTGAATTCCTAATTACAATCTCTCTGATACCTGGCAAGTGACTAAATAATGTTTTTTAGAATAATTTTAAATAAAACCTTTTTAAACTTTTTCTATAAAAAAGTAATTAATTTAGTTGAAAAATGAACTGAACATTGTTATTTTGAAATTGTTATGCAGCCAGAGATCACCTTGTACAAAAAGAATGTAACAATTGTTATTTTAACGAATTTAAACGAAAACATATAAGATGAGATGATACATCTTGAGAACAAATTTAAACGAACGCGATTTTTACGTACATGGTCAACGAAACAAATAATAGCTCCTTTTATGCTAAAAACACAAAATTCCACAAACTGGACCAGTTTTAGTAGTTTCTCTCCTTTCAAATCTTTCCCATACATATCTACTTTTTTCGTGTATTTACAAAAAGGAATTATAAATAGTTACCCTTCGTTTCATATATAAAGCGCATTTGAATATTTGTATTAGTTTTACTAATAAACGTTGAAATTTATTGTATTGCGTTATTTATTTTATGAAATTGGTTTGATTTAAATTAGCAAATAAATGATTTACTATATTTATATTGTATATGTTTGAATTGACAATCGACTATAAAACATGACAACAGCGAGTTATAAAACTATTTGCAATGCTAATTGCGGTGAAACAAGTTAAAACTATCCTCATTGGAATGGATGATAATAAAATGGATTTGAGACTTTATTACAAGATTGCATGACAACTTAATATTGTTTTATATTATGACTCGAATTAAATTTGCAGCCACCGGTCGGTCGGTCGGTCGAACGGAATAAGAGTAACGCATTGACATTATTTACATTATCGTTCAAACAACTAATTTCTTTATAACAGATAAATATAAAGCGCATGTGAAAACAAGCAGCAGCACGACAGAAATTGAAGGAAGAAGAAAAAAAGTTAAATACTCAAAGGCGCCATCTATATTTCATTCGACGTGGATTTTAATCGAATGCGCTATTAATGGAATTTATTTGAATATGCAATCGATTTACATTTTGAAATAATTTATTGTCGCAAAGCAGTTTTTATTTTCATTTAATATTTAATAGCTTGTTTTTAATTATATGAAATTATTAAATGAATAAAAAATTTCAAGTGCAATTATATTCTTTACTAGATGTGAGGCAATGGAATCAATCGGGGTAATAAAATACAATTCACTAAAAAAATCGCTCAATAAGTTGACGAATTTCGTGGGTAATTTCTCCAAGATTTTATTAAAAATCGAAGAATCGAATACTTGTATGCAAAGAACACCTTACTTTCGCTTCAAAAACGTAAAATTGTTGTACATAGTACATGCTATTTAGGTACATTCAAGTAATTTATTAAGCATTTTTTAAAGAAATATTTATAAGAATCGTTAGATAAAGTATAATTCTTGTAAGGAAATCCATACAAAATTTACTTGGAAAATCGCTCACTAATTTTTCAAAATTTCGAGGCAATTTCTCTAAACTAAAAATTGTAAATTTATTAAGAAATCTAACCATTACAAAGAATACATTTAATTCACTTGAAAAACGTCAAATTGTTGCGAAAATTTAAATTATAGGTATAATAAAATTTATTTTAAGGAAATTTTTGAAATTTTGATTAAAATTGGTAGGTATAACATTATTATTTTAACAAAATCCACAGAAAAATTGCTCGAAAAATCTCTCATTATTTCTCCAAACTTTTATTAAACATTGTAAAATTAATTAAGAATCTAACCATTTTATGCAAAGAGAATAGTTATTCCTTTTAAAAAATATTAAACTATTCTCAAGTTATGGTCCTAAATTTTTCACTTAAAATGAATATAAAAATATTAAAACTGCTATGACGATGACAATATGCAATAGAAAAATTGTCCTATTCTTGACACGCTTGGATGCAAAACAGAATTTATTTAAATTTATTAATTTATAATTTGTATCTAATTATCTACAATTACTACAAAATGAATGAAAATTTTTAAATGTAATTATTATCTATCCACTAGATGCAAGGTAATTAGAAAAATCACGATTTTTCATAATCTTACCAAAAACAGTTTCCAAAGCAAAACACATCCATATACGAATAATTTATTGTTTGCTGCTGTGTTTTAAAGGCCACCTTGTACTAAATATTGAAATGAAAAAGGCATCATATCAAAATATATTGTGCAATATTCCCTCTAAGCTACAAACTGTTAAATCCCAATAGTGTGTCTAAAAATAGTGAAAATTAATGCGTTTCCAGGCTAAGCAAAAAAAANATTACAACGAAAATTAAAGGGAACATTTATATTTGCGTAATATTATTATAAAATTATTGAAACTTGTAAAACCCACACCCTGTTTATTTTGCGCATAATTTATTTAAATAATTTATTTGTACGTTTTTGAACAACATACTTATCTACTCTAAAATTGAATAATTATTAATCACATCAACAAACAACATGCAAACCAAATCTAGTTCGTATTATGTAAAAAAACAAATTAAAATAACTATAATTAACTCTTTAACGTCAATGTAAATTTAATTAAATAGATGATTGAATGAAAGTTTTTTTTCTCTGTATTTTATTATATTGACAAAATAATTATAATTTCTGCTAGACAATGTCAATCAATTAGAATACCTTTTGGGTGGTATAATTATTATTAACTATATGTATAGTTCTTTAAAAATCATGAACGAAAAAAAAAACTTTTCCTTTTTCGTTCGTTTTGATTTATTGTCAATTATTTTATTAAATGTACTAGAATAAAAAAGAACGAATACAAAACGATTGTTTTCAGTAAAATTAATTGTTAGATGAGGCTATGAATTATTTATTACGTTATTTATAGACGGCCAAAAAAAAATTTCACTCAAACCATCGAGACGAACGTCGAACAATGGTTAATTGATAAAATGTGTCATGACATTCACAAATGAGGACATTTCGTTCGCAAAGCGATAGGAAAATTGAAAGGTGCATTTACATACCGAAATATCATCGGAATTTTTCGACATTTTATTGATGCACTCGCGTGAAGTTAATACGGTATTAATTCGCTTAATTCGACATGACGTTTTGGTTGTTTGTTGTTGTTGTTGTTGGCTGTTATGCGTTATGTAAGCGGCGTTTAATTAAAAATCTATACGTACACACACATACAGAGAGAGAAAAAGGAACGAAAATGATATGCTGTCGTGTAAACATCAAAACAACAAAATGTTAAATTAACAAACGCAAAACATTTTCATTTTTATGAAAGTGATTTTTAGAGGAAATCATAATAGTGCTTGATTATAGGCTTTATTATTCATTATAAAACTTTATTTCACTTGTTAATTATTTTGCCAAGGTGTAAATTTTAGGCTATAAAACGTACAAAACGCAATTTCCGTATACTGTTGATTGTAAAATTGTACCTACTACCTACTATAATTAAATTAATGCATAATTTATTTACTGTATAAAGCACAACACTTTTATATTCACAAAAACATAATTAAAATAATATGTTCATTCATTAATATTTAGAAAAAAATATTTTTCAAGTACCTACAACTATTTAGTCTTTTTTTAAACGTTTTAATCAATAAAATCAATAAAATATAAATAAAATAAGAGTTTATTATTGATGTACTATCAGACAGTGTGTAAGTTAAATGTGCAGAAATACTAAAAGAAGCAGTACAAGCGCATTGATAAAATATTGACACCAATGATGAACAATACTATTCGAAACTAGTCTGTCTAAATAAATAATTTGAGAAATATTGTGAAAAGGGTATAATTAAACTACTAAATACAAGAGTAATTACACAGAATAGCGTTGTCGAATTAAAATAAATAATAATATAATTAAATTAATAATTGAAAATGTTTACTATTATCATATTTACAATTTCTATAAATTATTTTCAGCTTCTCAATATTCGGCAAAACTTCCGATTAATACATTGTAGATTCGAAAAATTCTGAGTGATATTGAGAATCATTCTTTAAAAACTTTTTAAGTAAGTAAGAAGAAAAACATATATTTAGTAGATTAAATCAGTAAAGATTTAACTAATAGTTTAATACGATACTGCAAAAAAATCAAACATTTTTTGACTATACAACTATACATAATTGAATACTGAGCAAATTTAAATAAAATCATAAGCATACAAATGAATACTATTTGTAAAATTATAATTGATTGTTGTTTTTGATGCGAGTGTAATAGTAGAATTGATTCACTAGTTAATTTATTATTTTGTGTGGAAGTGTAGCGTTAGGTTTCTTTCGATTATACGTATGTAAAATGTCTAAGTAGAATACCATTTAAAGATTAAAATTCCGCAGTATTATATGCAGAAATTTTTGCAATTTGTCATTAGACAGTTATAACGTTTTGTTCTACCTCCTCTATTTTCGCTACCACACACACAAGGAAGTAACTATAAAGTAATAAAAGCCAAAATAAATTTATAACTTCTTCGATCAAGATATAACATTAATAAATACTCAACAGCATGATCAATCACTATCATATTAATTAATTATTTATTCTTAGCATTAAATAATCTTTAAAGATTGTTATTTTTCACAAAACGAAAAAAGTCATCATCAGCATGAATGTATGTAAGTACATATAGATGTATTTATTATTCACATTCACAGCATAGTATAGATTGTATTGATTATTTTTGTGTCTACATGTGTTACATATGTTGAACGATGAGAACTCAAAGATAAAACAATTGAAGAACCGGTTGCATCATCGAAACCAACCACCTGCTCTCCTCACACATAAACAAAAATCAAATAAAATTCATCGCGCGTCTATGCGCGCATGTGTATGTAACGTATATTTCAAGCGTCAACTTTCAGTAATTAATAATAGATTCTCTCATACAACAAATTTTAAGCGCTTTTTTTACTGCAGTGTAAAAGGTAGATATATCCCCCCATTGCGATGCATGTAGATCGCATTTCACATAATCGGATTAGCTGTTATAATATGCATTGCATCGTGATATTTATTAATGCTTATCAACATGTTTTATCATACGCAATGTGTGCAATAATATGATAAAGTTTATGCTTTTGTTGGTAATTAGATGTAAGTTGGTTGGCGCGATTTTTCAACCATCTGATTATTTATTGTAATTAATTACGAAGATTTGAGCTGCTGCGCGCTGAGAAAAATTGAAGGATTTTCTGTAATTTTATTGGATGCCACGATAAAGCAATTAATTATAAATAGATTATATTAATTAATAGTTGTTGCTGCAATAAATAGGAAGAATAAATGCTGTTGTTTATTTGCCGTTGCATTATAAATATCAGTAATCGCAAAATTTTCCACAAGGTGTGTCTATAAGTTGCATAAAAAAATGAAAGAATTCAATTATTAATTAATGCAATTTTACATCCGAAGAAAAATCTATCATTGTAAAATAAAAATCTAAAATGTGTTTCTCTAAAGCATGAATTCAGACTAATGCAAAAACAACTATAATATATGAACCGATTATTTTGCAATAGGTTTCCAGATTTCCCAAATTTGACAAAAAACATTTTCGAATAGAAACCGCAACTTCAGTTGTATCAATTGGTATTTTAAAAACTGAAGATGTCCAAAAACCACGACAGAAACGTATTGAGGTACTCGAAAATTGTGTTTAACTGAAAAACTTCTTCCCATCCAAAAATAACATTGGCGTTTAATAAAATAATTTCTATTCGACATTCTACTGGAAGGAAAAATAAAATTCATGCTTTAAAAAACATTTTCTTTTTCATAGTCTGACTTCTATGTTACATACTCATTGATTCTGCCTAAAAACAGATAATATCGCGGATAAAAATGATTAAGTACATGTAAAATACCTACAGTTTTAGGAAAAAGTCATTTTACAGGAATATTGCAAAATTAGTTCCTAAAGCGCAAACTTTTAACAAAGCAATCAATCAGTTTACAAAACTTGAGTAACTAAAAGCATAATCACATAAACAAAAATAAATTTCTTGCATCGCTTTTATATTTAAAAAGCAATAAATATATTTCTTTTCCAATAAGGTT
>JARJDW010000853.1:0-20325 GCA_030264715.1 Adinopsis sp. GC000173
CTGTACACATCATATAAGAGTTTTCAATAAGCTACAACATTATAATAAAATGTAGGAGTATAAATTTTCTAAGGACCCCGCACAAAACAATGTGATTTTGGACCTCACTGAAATTTTCTGAAATTTTGATATGTTATGCAGTTGGTGACTTCTAACCGCTATATCTCAAAAACTGTCCATTTAAAAGTTTTTAGACCAGGGGAATATTTGTTCAGGAGGTCATAAACTATAACATATCAGAATTTCAGAAAATTTCAGTGAGGTCCAAAATCACAGTGTTTTGTGCGGGGTGCTTTATGATAGATTTTAATCAAACTGTGTATAATATATAATTTTCAAAGAAAAAATTTATATAAACATACATATCTAGATCACCACATCATTTTAATACGAAACAATATCGTGATAAGTAATGATTAATTGTAATGAACTTACCTTAAAATAGCAACAAACACAATGTTTTTATATATATAAACTACATAGTAAGCTATCACCTGAAATGAAATAATTTGGTAATGAAAAATCAAGAGAAAAAGTGAAACAATTTGAAATCACATTGAAAGAAAATTAATTAAAAATGAAGGAAGCGCTGATGTTCTGTAAGTTAGGTGTGAAGTGGGAATAAATGAAATGTAAGTAAAAGAAGAAGGCATTGATATATATCTTATAATTTATTTATAAAACAACAAACAGTTTCTATATTATATTATATTTATATGTTTTATATATTGTATATTTTATTCATCACATCATGTGGAACATATAATATGTTTAACATTATATATACATTTACGGTGATGTTTGATAGATCCTGCGCTTACATACCCAGGTATTTAAAATATGAAATGGAAGGTATATGTTATCAATGCTGTTGTAAGAACGACAGCTACTTAAAACTCACTGACAGTAATTCGTTTAAAACGGTCGCCAGACCTTGTTGGTTTATTCTAGCATGAATTTGCCGGTTTGAAAATGAAGTTAAAATATATTATAAACGAAATTTTAGCGAAAGCGCTTTGAATCTGCTTGTCATTAAATAAAAGTTGTTGTTTGTTGTTGTTGTTGTGGTAATGCGAAAGTATTGATAGGGTCAGACTTCCATTGCAGATGTCATGGGTCATTTAACCATTTAGTCTGGGCATTCATCACAGAATCGAGCAAGCAACACTTGTTCGTGTGCAGAAATGGTCATGACATGTATAGAACATGTGTTTATTTACAGCTTCCATAAAACCTTTCCGAGTAACAATGCAATAAAATTTTTGCGGTGTCCCTATGCGTTTAGACAAACTCGCATACTCGCATACTCGCATACTCGCATACCCATAGACCGGAATTAGATTTTGCCCTTCTCATTAATTAAATCAAGAACAAATCTTTCAATCACTGCCGATGATAATAAGATAAGTAAAATCAAATTAACCAATCCTATTATTTATCGTTTCGTTAGATAAAATATTTTCTCTATTATATAGCTTTGTTTTACAGAATGTTGCTAATTATACTCGCATAGTTAGTTTGAATGATACTTTGTGGTGCCTTTGTTGCGGTCTGGTCAGTGCCTGTTCTATGTTTCTGGTCTATTCAGTTTTGTAAATGTTACTCGGGGCATCTTTGCACATATACATAAGTACTTGCAATTTTATTGTTTATCCTTTGTGTGTACACAATATGGAAACATGATTTACAAACAATTACACGATGATCTGTTTGCTGTTCACTCCAAGGGGGATATAAAATATTTACAAAATGGAATGAGAGTGTCTCTAAATCTATTACTTCATCTGCACACACTTGCATAGAAATTCATTTATAATATTTGCAATAAATTTCAATTTTATTCAATGACAACAAACCATTTTCAGCCGCTGGTAAAATCAAATTACTTTAACAAATTTCTTATTTAATTTTATTCATATTTTTTCTTCTAAACACACAATGCATTGGAGAATACAAATAAGTTCTAACAATACTTCAGTGAGCATGTAACCGAAAGAAAGATAGATCCTAGATAGTGAAAATAAATTTTGTGTGAACTATTTGTATCAACACAAAACCAGAACACGATGTCACAAATATGTTTTATAGTAAATGCATTATAATAAATTCAAAAGTAGATTCTTTCAATACGATACATAAAAATGATTGAATATATGTATGTAAACATTTCAATAAAAATTAAATGAGCATCCACGTCATTTGTGTACGAAATACGATTAACAATTTATACTTTATCAAATATTACAAAGATTCCTTATGCGATCTTAAAAATGAAGTAATTTTTTAATAAAAACCATTCATGTTACAATATAAATGACTCTCTTCATTCCAACATTATTTACAACAATTTATGAAATATATATGTATATATATTTATCATTAAGTCCCCCATAAGAAAGGTAACGTTTAAGTGGGATGAAAGTATAAGTTAATATTCATTTTTCTTTTCCTGTTTATAATGTTATAATGTTAATAATCTGCAAGTTAGCGAGGAACTTGAGTTCAAATAGCAATGGTCGCATTATACACCTATAGAGTAGTTAAGTTCCAAGTATCCTTCATAGAGCCAGAGCCTTCCTGATATGGTAATGGTAACGTTATTAAAGTGTAGTCTGCTACTGAGCTGTGTCTTAATGAAAGATGTGGTCAGGTGAGAGTTGCATCAGTGCGGGTCACCTCAGGCACATCATAACACATGCCACGCTGAGCACTAATTGCAATCGGGAACCTCCTGGTGGGGCAGCGTTTCCGTGGTGAACTGCCGCTGGAAGCTCACCTGTAACATGATAAAAGTACGTCTAAATACATCATCATCATCATCATCATCATCATCATCATATTCATATTGACGCGCACAATTTCTTTCTAAGAAGTGCTTGTAACAAGATGTAAATTCAATAATATTCATTAAAGTGCAATACTATTGAATTTAATATTACATCTGCACTCAATAGAAAATTATTATACATATTCAGGTATTATTATAATTAAACGTATAGACGAGTAAATAAAGGTTAAAATAAATGAGTAGATATAGATATAGAGATGTAGAGTGATTCTGATAAACAACATTCCATATTTCAATTAAAATAATTGTGTATTATGTGTAATGAACATTATTGTTTTGCTATTATATCGAAATGATAAATATTGTTTTTTAATTACTTTAATGTCGGAAAGCAGCTAAACAATTTTTTTGGAAAATCATAAACCGGGCTGTATCACATCATGCTTTCTTATCTAAATGCAAGTAAGCTCACGTACAGTCTTTAAGCTAGTTGTTTATGGGGTAAACAGTCTTATGTATGACGAAAGGACGTGAATAGAATTAATCAGTTAAAACTTAAACCAATTTCATTTACTAACGAAGATTGGTATTTTCTCGATTGGGAATGATTCTATCAAATCAGCCACCTGCTAACCAGTATTGTTAAATATTTCCACGAAAATTAATCAAACACTTTTCAATCTAATTCAATTAAACTATCACTCGATTACTAATTTAAAAGCCATCCCCATTTAATAGGAATAAGGTTTAAATGATTACAGTGTGTAATATTTTCAATTTTCAATCATATATAATCAACGATTGCCCATTACCGTAATGTATAATAATAATGTAAAATAAGTACGCTCTTTGTTACACTAAAATAAATTAAATATGTTTTAAATAAACTGTCATCCAATTAGCAACAAAAACAAAATTATTTTAAAACATAATTTACAAATACATTTTTCTAATTGCTTTCTATCTAAATTAAAATTTATCGTTAGCTGTCAGTTTATGTAAGTTATACATTTAAAATTCCAACGTTTTGTAAAAGTTTACTATTTTATTAACAATTTTTATAGCGTAAATGTTGCCATCCGTAAATTTTTCTTGCGAATCATTTGTGTTTAGTACATTTGCCACAGAACTTATAACATTTAATGTGTTAGCCCATAAAATTGTCATTAAACCATATTGTTATTTGTTATTGGCTAAAACAATATTACAAGTAACGATAATATTGCATAAGAGCTAAAAATCGTTTTAGAAGTTTAACTAAACTAGTACAATAGTATTGAGCATTGTATTAATTGCTATAAGCAGCAGCCATTATGCAGGAGAATATTAATTCCAAATTGTATATGTAAATACTCACACCGATGCCTCTTTTGAATATTTACGATTGGGATGAAATGAGGACGATACAGAAGGCTATGGACATTTAAAAAAATACCTGCATGGAGAGAGCAAACAAAAAACAAGCTGAACATGACGGTTCTGCTTTATATTCCGTATTGTTTGGACAAATTCAAGACTATAACGTTTTTTATTATACAATGCCAACATCCGCTCAGTAGAAAGAGGGATATTCGTTGTTTTTTTTTTTAATGTAACACCAAAACGCACATAAAAACTTTTCTGGAAATATGTGCTCACATAACTTATTAATAAATGCACAATAAACTCTACAATTTGAAGATACGGCTGGGAATCTATGCATATATCAAATTTTATTATAAATTGCAAATATTCAATTCTTTTTACAGGTATACAATATTTTCAATATTTATGTAAACATGATATACAAAATTTATATTTTCGGTTGAAATTAAAAGTTTTCACAATATTCTTTCTCATTTTGTTATTTACACAATACGGTTACATTAAAATGTGCTTTGTGGGAAGAAAAATGTCGAAATGCAACAACGCGCGCATGTCATGAGGCCATCCCAAGATAAACCAAACAATTTGTTTTAGAAAAAATATTTTACTCAAAAATTGCTTTGTTTTGAAAAAGCGCAGTAAGCAGCAAGCATTCTTTTTTATTTGTATGTACGTAATAATACTATGCTTTGAAGTCTGCACTAATGAGTTTAGTAATCAAAAATTCACGGTCTTGTTCGGAAATCTTAATATTTATTTACGTTACAATTCCAAATAAATGTTGTAATAATTTAAGTTTTATGATATGCGTAAATTGGTATGTATTATAGTATTGAGCGTTAAATTATTAAATCGATACAATTCAGTTATTATTATGTTTTTTTCTTTCATTTATTAAATGTAATTTAAAATTTATTTTCAAGGTGTAATAAAATGAAGTTCATATGATATTTAGTCAGTTTTGAAACAATACTTTGCAATTAATTAAATAAGCCATAAAACAAACACCTTATACTCGTATACGGTTGCGAACATAAAAAATTAATTATCATCTGTTTGTAGTGCTATAAATAGCAAATGTTGCACCGCGCACAATAATATAAATATACAAAATTATTACAATTATTTATTGCGTTCAAGAGGTTTATAACATTAAATCATTTACGCATTTTAATTTTGTTTTTATATTTCTGCTCTATACGTGCATATATTTACAAAATCACAAACGACATTTATAAACATGTCCATTTTCATGTTTTTAAAAAATAAAATTAAGTGTCTGCATGACATGGTTGTCAACCCATTTATACAATAGTATAGAGACATCACGTGATGCTCCAACAACTTCACGGTTTTATAAATAATATAATATAATATAAGTAGGTATATCACACACACACACATGCCCACATGCACACACATATGATAAATTATTCCAATTTTAAACGGATCAAGATTTTCCAATATTTTAGTGTGTAGTTCAAAATGTGTTAATTCGTAAATACGGTTACGTTTTCATAATTTGTTTTGCAAAATAATATGCAAATTCTGGTTGAATAAAGTTATAACTGAAAACAAAAAAAGACTTACTCGTATATGTATTAAAATAGCATTTAATTAAATCACATTTTCAATCGTCGCATGCAACATAATTTAAATAAAATAATAATATCATCGATCCATGTAGAAATGCGATTTAATTGATTACTATACGAAGTATATGCGCCTCTACATCGATGTCATGACAACATCAAATTCTACTAAACGTGTATGAGTATGTATTACAAATAATATTATATGTTGTTTACCGATTTCGCAAATATTAACAATATATTCTATTAATGGCGTTTAATAATGGACATATTAATTGAAATATTTGGTTTGCTTCTAAATTCATTGCAAATCTTCATGTAATAACATAACTTTCAAGTTATTGTACAGTAATTGTGAACGCAATTAAATGCATATTCATTAAACAGTATTTGCCATGTATAAAATACGAATTAACTAATCAATAAGTTAATGGAATATGAGGCGCTTTTAATCCTACCCACTTTCAGTGAAAAAATCCACAAAGTAGATTGTATGAGTCAACATTTAATTGTGGTAAATAAATTAGAAATGAGTCTTTTGTATTCCATTACACAGTTAATGCGTATAAAAATAATAATATTTTCAAAGATAACACTCGTTTCTATTGAATGCAAAAAGGTACAAAATTGTTAGTGGTACTTTCATACGACCAACGTCGATTCAAATGTGCACACCTCTCTGATAAGCATGAATCCTACTGCAATAACAATTTAATTTCTTGCACTCTGGATAAGATTTTATCGCTTTTGCACATATTAAGAGTGCTGCATGTAATGACTCTATTACGTCACCTTTTTTAATTGCGCATTTAATTGAACTGTACAATTTAAGGAAATAAAGCGTATGGAGGTATTATACTTTCAAGTTAGTTTAATTGTCTAATAACAATTTATAACAATCTAATTACTATACTAAAAAAATACGTAATCGTAACCATTTTGATTGTATAATTAACAATGCGATGTTTTTTTATGTTGCGTGATTTATTTACGAATATAATACACATATTAATTTACAAAATAGCTAATTATTTAACTTTGTTTCAGCAAAGTGTAATCAAAAATGGTTTAAATCCCAGTATTACGGTGAGCGCTTTTATTAATTATTGCATGTTTATTAATTAACCATCGCACATAAAATACTATCACTAGCAAATCTCGCAAACTCGTCCGAAACCCAACTTTGGGGTTGGCACACAAAATCCGTGTCATCAATTGACACAATTTTCATTTAAACATCTCATACGGGGGGAATAGTATGTACTCGTATTGTAGATTGTTTTTTATTATAGGTTTATGTGTAATTTCCCAAGACAAGCAAAAACCATTTTCATCACAAATTAAATCATTTCGTTGGTAGCTTATTACTTCATTTGCATACCGGCTCGTTTGACAAAAAATATTGTTGATTACTTTATTACTCATAGATAACGTTGATTTATGTTTTTTTATTTATGTGTGAAATTGAATGATTAGAAACAAGAATAGAATGAATGAAAAAAGTGGTAACAAAATTATTAATCAGAATAAAATCCATGAAAAAATCATATTATCCTTTTCAGCTTGTATAAATTTTTTTCGCAAATTCTTTCATGTATTATAAGAAAAGTAACCACTTTATGGTTTATTGCACTTTCTTTCAGCGTGTTCTTGAATAAATTCAGAGACTTGTTTTGCTTAAATATTTGAAATTTTTAATCTTGAATGAAATAGACTTACAGATGGAAGGCAATAAACTATACGCGTTTCATTTATAACAGAAAAAATGAATACCAAAAAATATAATATACAAAGAATAGGAAAGAATAAGGAATGTGCGGTTTATGGAAAGTTTCTTTTTTAAACTAAAACAATAGCATTCGCTTAAATTTAACGTTATTAAAACATTAAGCTGGAAAACATGCTAATGGTTTTGTTGTAACTTTATTTTCTTATTATTTATGAATGTCCGCTTTTAATTTGTGTCGTCTTTCATGCAAAAGAGAATTAAATATAATGTTTTATAGTATTTGTGCTAGTAAATTATCACTAAGTGTGCTGCTCTAAATCTAAATCAAACTATCCATTATTTATATTAAATTTAGTAACAATATACATTTTCATCGCGTTGAATTGATTTTACAACATCAACATTTTATTTTCCAACTTGAATATTACAAAATAAATAAAGTTTGTTTTTCAAATAATTTCCATTTAAATTAACGAGAATATTCTGGGTAATTATTTATGTATTCTTTTGCTGGCACCGAAACAAATGAAAACACAAATATTATTTATTCTCGCGCTACTAGCTTCTAGCTACTATTGTAAAATGGCTTTTACAATCTTTTTTTTTGTTTCTTGATAAAAAATTTAATTTTGAATCAATTGCGTTTTGGTAATATGTTTATTTTCAATTTGATTGAATAAAAATATCTTTATTGTTGATTATTACTGTGCAAATAGTAATAATATGCAATTCAAGTACTATTCACACGAAAATTGTCCTGAAAGTGCATTTATGTTTTGCATACTAAATACTTACATATTTAATCACGTAGCTTGTATTGAATAGTGGCATTATAAAAGATTAGAATTTAACGATTTTAACATTAGGTAAATAACGAGCAAAAGCAGAAACTCTTCAAACTAACAGAAACTTTCTTTTTAAAAAGCAATTTGTACGGAAAACGGACAAAACAACTAAAGACCTGCCTGCCTGCAAACTTTTTTTCTCGTCTTTATCGTTTTTTTTGTGTTACGTTACGTTTTTTTTTTCGCTTACAGCGTTAATATTGAACACAACCGATATTTCCAAACAAATTTCCTAATTAATAATTCGATAGTTTTAAATTTAAAGCGGTGTGTTAATGAAAGGTTAATTAATATAAAATTTTGCTTTGCGAATACATAATTTACGAGCGCCTCTCATCCAACATGTTGAGGAGAAAAAGTCAAAGAGAAGAAAGTTTATTTTAACTTAGAACATATGTCTTTTTAAAGCATCAAAGTTTTCGCTATTTTATCTCAATTTCTAGTCTACTCACTTCTTTGCTTATTGTTTTGCTTTTACAACTTTAGTTAGAGCAAATATATAAATTATCACACTTTATAGAAAATAATTGATTTATTCAGTCTTGTCGTGTTGTAAAATTTTTTCATCATCCCTCACTACCTTTTTATTACGTGCTTTAATTTACAAGTTGAAATAATAAATGTTTTCCGTACACACACTAATAATCATTAAAGGCAAAGTGTAAAAAGTCTTTTTAGACCTTATTATCCCCTTGAGGAAGTGCGTTTAAATTAAGTATTTACTTCTTGAACAAACTGTTTTTGAATGAATTATTTTGTATATATTGATTGTTTTGGGGGGTGAAAGTGTAAATATAAACATGATTAGGCCAGCATTGGATGATTACTTTTGGTTAATCAGTTGTGTAGTTGACATGTTGTGGTTTTCTCCCATATATAATCAATAATCATATTGAAAATTGAATATTCAATAGTGAATATTCAACATTAGGGATTTGACAGGCGTCGCAGTTCGCCACCCATTAGTTAGTAACTGACGCCTATCCAGGGAAATGTTTTCCCTTCGTTCTACACTTCACTTCTCAGTCGACGCTTCATTACTTTCATAATGTTATAACTAATCACAAAAAATACATTTTCCTTCATAAGATCGTTTATTTAATTACTTATGTGCTTTTCATCTCACACCGTATTATAAAAATACGAGTGTGCAAAAAATTTCACCACTTTTTTTGTGCAATCAAATTTGACTAAAAGCATTTTCTATTCTGCGAGATTCTACATACCATGTATGCACTATTGCGTGGAAATTATTTGCATTATTTTGTTAAAATATATGATGTAGGAAACTTTTACTATTTATCAATATCACGCATAACATTTTATGATATATCAACTTTTTTTTTCTCTAATATATTATGTATTTAGCGATCTTTTCAAAATGACTATTATTGTACGGATAGAAGTGTACAAGCTGCAAATTTACACGCTGTTTAAAAATTCAAAGAAATCTATGTATTGTATTATTCAAACATTAACTTACAATATATGTTGTTTATTTATAATTAATTCAATTTCATTTGTGAAAAACAATAAAAAACACTTTTAATTAACACGAGTATAAAAATTTAGTGTTGTCATCTTAAATGATTAAGCGGCTCGTCTCATTTAAACATAATTAATTGTCGAAATTGTTTATTTATATATGTGTAGTATAAAGGGTATTTAATTTCGTATTTGACTTTATGTTTGAAAGTAATATTTTATGGAGATACACGCTTTTATTTTTTTAAAGGGCGATGTTTAATTACACACAAAACGTGTCACATATAGAAAAATTTAACGCCTACCATAAGCTATTCATTCCGCTGAAAAGCGACGAATTTATGTCAGAAAATTTATGAAAAATCAATGTCAACCTATAATAAAAATTAAAATTGATTAATATATTTTTGCATTGCGTATGGGTGGGTGGTTGATATATATAGGATGGTCTACAATTAATGATTCACTCTGCTCAATATAACTAGATCCCTTCGAGACATTAATCAATGAGCAAAGTCTGATTGAATTCTAATTTACCATGATACGATCAAAATGCTGCTATGATTAGCAAGATTAACATAGAACACCATAACTGCAAAAATGTTATTGCTCATTTCTGGAAATTTAGAGATAACGTAAATTTTATGCATGATTATGCAATTATTCCTAAATACTTTGAATAATCGGCGCGCCATCCAATATTCTATTAAGACATCCAATTTGTCATATTATTGTGCAGGCTGCGTTAGAAAAATAATTTTGCTTGAAATGAAAGAGTAAACAGAGAAGAAATAATGAAATAACATCTACACGTATTTTATTTGATCCTCTTGTCTGTTTTAATTTCCATCGGCGTTCAATAATTCTTTTCTTATTTGAATTTTATATAAACTCGATGGAAATTTAAAAGAGAATTAATATTTATTCAATACGAATTGTAAATGATTTCATCATTCATATTTGAAAATCCCATCAATATTTTTTGCACATTTTAACAAAGATAACTAACCATTATTAAGTAATTACGTAATAATATTTATTAGAATTTCAATCGACACCATCACACGACTTAATTAACTGCGCTAAGATTCAATTACTCCTATTAGTAAGATACTAACGTTGTATGTAATTCAAAAGTTTCATTTATCATTCTATTATTTGTATTCTATTCTATTCTATTATTTGTAATTGATCATTGATCCTTATTTCGCTTTGCTGCCAAATATGCAAAATTAATTAATCATTATACTTTTGCTTCCAATACCCTTATTGTAATTAATTAAATTGAATTATTGATTCTGACAACTAGATTGGATACACTGGCCTAAAAGAAATATTCTGAAATTTTATTGTTTTTATTCATAAACTGTAGTAGTGAATTTATTATATATAAACACTTTATAAAATATAAATGTCATTTATAATAACTCCGATTTCTACAGTATTATAGTAAAAATACTTGTATGATATACTTGTTCATATATTAGAATATCAGTCAAATTCCAACACAAGCAAAATCATGAGTTAAATTTTTAATTTAAAATTTAATTGAATTGTATTAGCACTAGGTAATTGCAATTAAATTCCTATTGTGGCTGGATTTAATAGTTTAATACATACTTATAACTAATTATTAATATTAGTTGTGCGATGATAACAACAATTTATATCATTATAATTTGTTTCTTTGTGTTCGAAATGCGAAGTTTTGATACGAACTATGCGGTAATTGTGGTGAAATATTAGATGAAATCTAATAGCATCACACTCCAAACCCAGAAATGACAAACCAACAATCGTCATATAATAATTATTTTGATACAATTGTTACATATTTGTTGCCATTTTTCATACTAGACTTTAAAGTTGCATTCGGTGGAAAAACACTCTTGCTGAAAAATGCTGATGATGTGCGTATTGGAAATAACTCAGGTATAATAGCATAGAATTGCATTTATTGCATTCGTCACATTTAACTATCTATTAAATAACTCGATTGATAAAAGTGCTTTTCATACGTTCTATGCAAATCAGAGAGCTTAAATTATCGATAATTCTTTTAACTATTTCATACTTGAACGTAACATGGCCATGTCATTGAATTCATTATTTTTGGCCTTGCAAATGCTCATACTGCGCTTTCCTTAATCAAAAATGACATTCATTCAGTTTGTATGTAAACGCAGGAATATCCATGCACCACATACAGGCTTTAAACAAAGAAAATGCATCACATATGCAAGATTATAGATTTAATTATCTGATTGGTTTTTGTAATAAATTTGCAAATACAAAAGGAATAATATTTGTTCAAGTTACATGCATTTAAACATCAAAGTGTTTAAATAATTAATACATCAAATATACTTTTCTAAAAGATTAAACAAACGAACTCGTATAAAAATAAACTTTAATTAATAGAGATTTTAATAAATTAAAGTACTGTCAGCGTATAGGAGGGAGGGTCATGTTACAAAACCATGTCTCCTACTATATTTAAATTTTTTACTAAAAACTCGTTTAATATATGCGGAGTGTAAAACGACATTCAGTATAAATAAATTTAAATTTTAAAATTGGTTTTATTCAATATGTCAATTCAACAATGCTTGTATCACCTTTCACTTAATCATTTCAAATGTTGGATATGATTTTAAATATTTAAACCAATTCTTCTTACGCTTGTTTTTATCCGTTAGAGACAAACAAAATTTGGACAAAGGCATTTGGTAAAATTATGGCTGAAAAGGGCATTAATATGATTGTATTTTTTTTATTGTACGGTACAGATGCCTAAAACTTAATATAAAAGAGATAATCTGATATAAAATTATACTTATGTTTAGTATACGAAAATGTGGAACTGTAAGATGTTTTCTTATCAAGAAAAACATCCACTTGTCGAGCTCATAGAACAGATGCTTTTAAAAAAAGTTAGATCGTAACAATAAAGAAGAAATACATCAATATAAAATAACAAAAATGTGAAGGCTATAACAGTTATGTCCTTTGAAAAGACAAAAAAAATACATAAAACCAAATTCAAATAATGAAGTGCTTTACGACTACATGTACGCATCACAGCAAAAAAGAGTAAAAATAAAACATGTTACTGTGACATACGCCCCCAGATCGGTGTTTTTTTATACGCGCAGTTTATTGTTTAAATAACACAGCAATGTGTATAAATTTCTAATTTGCTGTAAGTCGAATGACTACATGTGTCTATAAATTTAAATGTTGATCCAGGACTGTAAAAGGGTATGTAAATTGGGGATCAGATCTCGTCCCAAATTCACGAGTACAAACCTCAAGATATTAATATAAAGTGTGTACAGGGAAGTGGTTCTATAGTAAGAAAGTGTTAAATCCTGCTTATATAACAAATATTAATGTAATGATTAAAATTTGAAGTAGAATGCGCATTGTCTTAAAATGCGATTTTTATAAGTCATTTATATAAATTAACATTGAAAATTTCACTTTCTCTCAACTTTAAATGTTATATTCAAATAACACTTTTCTTACGCTTTTCTCACATAACAAATGTATAAAGTTTTTAATTACAAACGTACGCAAATAGATTTAGATTATATCTTAAAGATTAAACTTTAATTATGCAACTTTTACTTTTTCGCTAAAATATTTTTTATTCTAATTTAATCAAGATTCATAAAATTAGCATACATTTAACAAAGATTAATTAATAATTATTGTTAATTAGATAATAGTGTTACTACGTTATAATATTTATTATTACGCAAAGAAGTATGGGAAAACTTTCTTAATATTATTATTTCGTTGATAATGATGATTATGAAAATACTAAAGGATAATTTGTTAAAAACTTCCTTTTATATTAAATTTGAAGCACATATTTATTACATTCATTAAATTTCGCATTTTGCTTTCTAAAATTCATTAATTTAGTTTAACAGTTTTTTAATTCCATTACGTTTATTTATATTTTAGTGAAAATTTTATTTTTTATTACGTCATCGTGTTGTGAAGCTTAAGAGATTATTTACTTAACACTTTAGGATTCAAAGATTACAGTTTTATGTTGCACTAAATGAAACATTAATTAACCTAAAGTGTATAAGATTAAACCACATATTTATATTTATTATAGTGGATATGCCAAAACGAAAAATTAAATCGTATCGTGATTAATTCTTGCTAGTTATTTATGATTTTTTTTGTGCATCTCGTTTGGTGAAATTAAAAATGTGCTATAGCACAATTTACAATTGAACATAACAAATGGGAGCTTTGTTTATTGTTCCTATATTGGTTTTTTGCACAATTTTAATTTATTAACTCATATGGGATTTTTTTACAAACAAGCATTGATTTTATATAAATATTTTAATATGATCCTTTATAAATAAATACCACTATTAATTTCCGTTTTTTATATCATGAACTTGCATTGTACTACATTAATTTTATTTCTAATTAATAACATTTATAATATTATGTTTCATAGATATTTAAAACCATAGTCAAAACTGACTACAATAATAATTCCTTATTAAAAATGAATAATTTTACGGTGCAGCGCTACATTGTTCATTTTTGTGCAGTAACTTTTGTAGTTTTTTCGCATTAAAATAATAAAATAATGATTAATTCACGTATAGGCTGGCATATGTATCGCACTATGTAGGGTTATTAATATGAAGTGTTATGCTGTTGGATATATAGGCTTTAGAAGTGACTAAATTACGTATGCACCTGATAATAGAATGTGGCATTTTGGGTATTACACGAAAATAGGTTTTAATTAATTAGAATGATGTACATACAATAGTTTAGTTAAACATGTTGAATATTATGTCACCTTTTCACTACAAGTCACCGTATAAACAATGCGTGTGTTAATTCGCAAAATTACTTTATTAAGAATATTATACGGTGTCATTATTTTGCGAATTTCTTCATAACTTGTCGTTGGAAAATATTAAACTATACGATGATATTAATTTATAAAAGCACATCAGGTAAGTTCACAGTTAATTAAAAATGAAGCAATACCGATATTTAGCCTTTGCGGTCATCATCATCACCACTGCAACTAAAATTTATAAATAATTAATGGTTAAACATTTGTACGATGTATAATTTCCATTTAGTTTCTATTGCAATGCAGTTGAAAGCCCAAATATATAAATTATTGCACTTTCAATGTTGAAATAATAGCGTCATTTCAGATTTCAATTTTAATTTAACAAATTACCTGGTATAAAAAGATTTATGTTTTTTTTTGATTAAACAGGTGTTATTGAAATGTAATTCAAATAAATTTTATAAGTTATCTGTAGAAAGCTTAGTTAACCGCATGCTCTTTTGATCACTTAGATTTTTCCTAGTAATCGAAATGCGATAACACAAGCATTATTATCATTCTGAGAAAATCTTGTACTGAAATGGCTTTAAAAAAGTTAAGCATCACAATATTGAATGCTGAAAAACAACAACATTGTGAACCTGAGGCAAGAAACAAAATTTTGCTGGAGTTATTAAAAAAACACAAACAATTCAGAACGGTAGATGAAGAGTATGATGCCACTTTTTAAATTATTTTAAAAAATCTTTATTTCATATGTACTTTAAAAACATTAAGCAACTTTACAGTACGCTGAAATACTAAATCAGAATTTTTTAAGCGTATTTATCTATTCAAATATTGTTGGCTATTCATATTTAAGAATATGTACATTTTTGTAGAAAAACGCTAAATTATCTTAAAAATAAAACATCAACGTTGTAGTGAACTATGAAAATTTGAATTTGAATGTGTAACATAAAAGCATCCATCAAACAGTTTTTTCTTCTATACCTTTTCAAAAAAAATTTCATCAATCACATGTATTCCCATATTGCCAAGGTTGTCAAAAATTATTGATTTAGTAAAATTTTTACTTAAACGCGTCATTATTTTCCATTAAAGCCATTACGCTAAGCTATAATTATGATGCGGCACACAGGAAACCTCATCTGTTAACTGCAACTAAATAACTATCTTTTTAAACATTTTTCCGAGCGATGCAAAAACTTTCCAAACTAGGCCACTTTTTTAATACATTTGTTTAACATATTTTTAAACAAAATGTGTAAGAATGACAAATAGCCTTTTTACTTGCATTTTAGATCAAATACAACATCGCAAGACTTTTATATTTTATTATAATTATTATAATTTAACAGCAATATATAAATACCATAGCAAAATTTTTGTTTATTAAACAAGCCAATGTTTGCTTAATTAGGCATGCAACATTGTTCTCATTTTTCAATGTTGCTTTTAAAATTTTGTTGTTTTTCACCCATATATAATTATCATGCTTAGTTTGAATAGACAAAGTTTTTCTACGCGGAGTACTACTTAATTAATTAATTCAGTTAAATGCGTGCGTTTTTAATTCTTTGCCTCGTTCTAGTTGACTTGGGTTGTTTACTCTTTTTTTCCCAAAAATAAAAATGATTCAGGAAAAGATTTGTTAAAATACTAAAATAGAAATGTTAAAAACGGAATGTAACTGCCATAAAGAACCTTTCTTTAGAAGTATTTGGTTAAGGTATTTGCTTTAAAGCTTTTACCCAAAGGATTGAAACAATTATTTTTTGTCGTATGTTCTATTTAGAGATAAAATCAAACGTGATCAATAAAGAATAAATTGCTGCGTTCTGTATTAACACTATAGTAATTTTATAAACCGCTACAAACTTTATTTATATTGCATAATTAAACAAAAAGTCGTTTTGTTCGGCAAAATGTTTCAAAAATTAATTTTATACATGAATTAACATTCATTTTAAATTAAATTTGGTGCTTTGTTTATAAATGAAAACAATTACTGAAATTCTATCCGAAAATTTAACAAGAATGTATATTTTTTTGTTTCACATTTAAGGAATAGAAGGGACATGATTAAATATTGATTTTTATCAAATTTACACAGATTTCTAAATAAAATGTTTGTTTTTAATAAAAAATATTGCACAATGTATACAATAAATATATATATATATAATACTTGGATCAGTAATTTTCAAACAAAGAATAAATATAATATCTGGATATTATTCAATTCATATATGTAACACATTTTATTGTAATCAAATATAGTTAAAATACGAATTTAAATTTGAATTATTAAACAAATTTATATATTAAAATAATAATACTGTCAACAACGTAATCAATTAATTTTAATATTGCATTGTTTTTCAATTAAATTTGGTTATGATTTGATCAAACATTTAATTAAAAATTGGTATATATTTCAACATATTTTTATTGCCAAATTTATTATTATAATGTATTAAATATTTATTAGCACCTAATATTAGAAATGATTTCAAGTAAAGTGAAACATTATAACTTTATTAACACTTCCATATTGTTGAAGTTTGTTAATTTATACAATAAAACAATAATGTAGGTGGAATATAGCTAAATTTAAATTTATATAAAATATTGGTTTAACCTTTCTATGTTATTTGTTTAATATTTTACATTATTTTTTATATAACAATATTTATTGATTGCTTTTAAAGTAACAGTATATGTTGTAGATACAGCGATATAACGTGTTCGAACATATATTGCAAAATGTAACAATGTCAAAAAGCTGAAATATTAAATGAAACAAACCAGAAAAAAGTTGTTGAGACACAGACAATCAATTTTTATTTATGTGCTATATATTGTCTTATTTCGATTCCAATGTGGGAATTAGCCATATTAATACCGAATAAAATATTGTATATTATGTTGGTTGTCTTAATTACGTCTGTGAACAGTTTAACAATTCAAGTTTACCACAACCCTAACTGAAGGGATAACGATATTTCATAATTCATGAATTACCCTTTTTGAATCATAATTACAGCCTAATAGCTTTCAAAGTTGCAGCGTTGAAACTGCTAGAATTATTAGCTGCATCTACCTTTTAGTATACCGGTGCGCAAATGTATAGAGAGTATAGAGAAAAAAAATCAGCATGGAATAATTTCCACTCAAGCCAAGATGGGAAATTTTCCATGCTGTAAATCATTCGACTCTTATTTATTTCCACTTAGTTATTATTTATGAATTTATGGATGTCACATTCTTCAATTCCTTATTGTAAATACTTGTGTGTGAAAATAAATTTGCCAAACGTGTGAATTGAATTTAATAAAATGATATATGCCTTTAATAAAAAATTCTTTAAATAGAACATTTTTGCATTCTCTAAATATTAATTGCCTGTCAACGTCTTAATATCTCTATTACGACAAATCATGTAGCAACCTTGCTAAATGCCGTAATTAACTAAAAGGATTAGTTAGTAGAGCACATTATTTACATTAATATGGTTATAATTATAGTCATTCTTGGATGGAATAAATTTCTAATGTATACAATAAATTAAAATGGCTGCAACTTATTTTGATATATTGTGGTAACGCAACTAAATACCCACACACACACATACAGACATTCGACAATTTATTTTTTTATCTAAAAATATCAATGTTGGGTGTCCAAGATAACAATTCTCGCCATGGAAGGCTCGTAAAATATAAGAGATAGAGATTAACCTAAATGAGACGCAATATGAGGTAAAACCAACAAATATTTAGAGAAACAGTGTTGATATCTTCATATATTTTATGATAAAATAAAAAATGATGTCTATTTTTTGCACAACTCGGCAAATGATGACCAACTATGCTGGACTAGATTCACACACTACTCATTATTATTAAAACATATTAGAATATTAATTTTATTTCTCTCATATCGTGGCAGGCATTGTTTAATATAATCTAGTATGCATTAAAATTGCAGACTGTCTTATTAATATGATAACCCATTTTTTATGCGAAAAAATAGTTTAATGTCGTATACATTTATCAAAATCGCATTTCATGTTTGAGTATTTTTTAGACACCTCGAAGAAAACAAAAAATATAAAAGTCATTTTGCGATTATTTGCACAGACGAAAATTGTGCGGTTTTTGGTGAAAAGCTTTTCCGGAGAGAATTTTAATAAATTAGTTTGTGATGATTCGGCAAGTACGTTTTGATTGATGCATAAGTAAAGTTTTTGGCACACTTGTGGATGATACAGAAAAAAACTAAAAGTTAAAAATTGTGTGCGTTGTAAATAATCGATTTGCCATTATCGTTTCAAAGTTACTCTAGAAAAGTGCAACATTAACAAATCGAATATAAAACTTGCAACAAACGTCAATTATTTTTAGTTGAAATTATAAGTTATTATTTGGTAATGTGGTATTATGTAGTCAGTAATTCGATTAAGGCCGGATTTCTCTTTTACCTTGTATGAACTGTATCGTTTGTTGGGGTTTAGTTAAGGTTTTGTTTGATTAGTTTACATTCGATTAGAGTTAGCTTTGCTCTTATTAGTGTTGATAAGCTTTTAGCAAAGATTAAATAACATTTTAGAAAAACACTCGCACCATTTACATAAAAATTCAATACAATCAATTATTTCGTTTCGTTATCGTTGCAATAAATCGTAAGTGTTGGAGAAGTTAATTGAATAATCATTGGCAAATTAAAGCTATGGTGGCATATATAAATTTCGCATTGATATTTTTGTTGTTCATTTGCTGAATAATAAAACAATCGATTTTATTATTTGCATTTTATCTTGTACAACAATTCGAAGCAAAACAAGCGAATTAATTTCATAATTTGGCAATATTCCCAATCGTCTTTTAGATGTAAATATAAGAAGCTTGTTTTTTATTTTAAGAAAATTTCCAAAATCGTTTCAGCAATATTTTATCAAACAAAACATAATGTCTTTTTCTCCTGTGAAATTTTAAATTTATATACTATTTATGATTATTCTGAATATCAGTTTATATTGTATTGATTTTCCGAGTATGTTATTTCTCATATTTTTATTTTCAGTTAATTATAGATATCAAAAAGCTAAGTACGCTGACACTCGTATGATTAAAATTTTATCATGACCTATTTCTTATACCAAATTAAGTGTTCATAGATTATTAGTTTTCCATTATTGTAGATCAAGTAGTATATTTAATTGTAAATATACAAAACAAATTTAAAGCAATGTCAAGATCAAAGTAACTATATGCGCATACAAATATTATAGTATGTAAATTCATATTCGAATTTTCAATATTCAATAATTCTATGCAGTTGAAATAAAGCAAATTAATTAAATTCATAAAATTGGTAAATAGCAATTAATACTGTCTAAAATCTAATACATATCTCCGTAGTTATATGTACTGAAATTATTTCATGCCATATAATACGATTTAGGTAAATAACTAAGCCTACTATTATTGCACAAGTATGATTGAAATTGATTAATGAAGGTTTTAAGAAATACCTGATAGAAATCACGGTAATTGTTTAGAATAGCCCCCTCACCTCAGAAATCGATGAAATTTTGCCAGTCGATAGATTTTGGCCATCTAAGCAACCTTTTCCTCTAACAAAATTGTCGCAATCCCATAGGAAAC
>JARJDW010000854.1:0-14569 GCA_030264715.1 Adinopsis sp. GC000173
ATCGATCTAACCGCTTTTTAACTATCCTTAGAGCAAGAGTACGATCCAAATAAAACGTCTTTAATATTTTTTGTAGCACTACCAACTCTCATTCCGTTTTTGAGTTCGTATAATATGATATTATCAACTTATCATTTTCCATTTTGAATACTAACCCTGCACACAACTTAATTTAAGTCAACTTTTTTTAAGCTTATGTTGACTCACTGGACCTGTAGTTTACTGTTAGTAAATAATATAATTATAAAATTGATAACAGCACAGTCAAAAAGGAACGTTTCTGGCATCGCGCAAATCGGGCACGAACTCATGGAATCACCTAATATTTTCCATTTATAACAAAGCAAAATTTAATTTCCCTTAACCTTTGTTTCTTAATATTTAAACAATATTGCTATATTAACAAATATAGGTAGTATTAATTGAAATCTTATATAGTTCACTTTAATTAATTTAATTCATTCAAATAGGATAAAACTTAAATTAATTTACTATTGTACTTAACATTTAATTAATACGACTTCTTATAGCCATATCTGGATATTTATTTTAAAAATAGTGAAGATAAATTTTTAAGAAGAACAAAAGCAAGTCATAAAATATAAAAATTTTTAAGATAAAATAAATATAGATACATTTTTCATAGCGTTTTTCTTCTATTTTATGCAACATTACATAAACCTACGTATTTCATTTGAAAAATAAAAGATATCTAGCAAGTAATAATAATAATTTATTATTTCAGCTTCTGCTACCGCCATTAATTTCATATTAAACGAAATCTCGCGCTGTGTGTGCGCGCTAGCACGATCATCATATGTTTAAAGTCCATATAATAAAAAAAACTCAAACACACACACACACACACACACACACACACACACATACTATCATACATTAATTATTACTATATGTATATAATATTAAATTTTTACACTCTCATCATCATCACCATCGTCATCGTGCTGTTTTATTTATCTATCAATTTATTACTAATAATAATTAACCGTCGGCTGTGCATTAAGAAAATAATTAATTAAGAGATTGTTGAAATGACGATGATAAACATAATTTTATTACAATTTATTTTATACATTCTATTTATTTTACCTAGCTAACGATGATTTATTTGCGAAATGACACGTTTTTAGGTGTGATAAGTGCTGGCAACCGATACGAATACCTAAATAGTGATTTATTGCCATTTATTATATAATAGACGACGAGTGGGTAAATAAAAATTGGCTTGCACATCAGTGCAAGTGATCTTTACTGCAGCAGGCAGCTATTCAACATAATAAGTTTTTTTCCATGTCTTTCAACTATTTGCCAGCTAGCTGATTTTCACTCCATAAGTACACACATTATGTGTGCGGCAGTAAAATGTTGCTGCTATATGTTTTGTAATTGATGACATTTTGGGTTCTTTAATGACAATTAATTACTCTTTTATAGCAGTTGCTTTAGTATATACTGGGACATTATACAAATACACATTTATATTAGCGTGGAATAATGTAATATAGATATTTTGATGTTATTGCATTTTGTTTTACTTCACAAAATAGTTTTATATTATCATGTTCAACCAGACTATAAAGTTGCAATATTAAAATTACCTCTTTTTGTATAGTTGCATTTTTTATTATACATTGAGTTGTTTATAAAACTTTCAAACAATTTTTATGAAAACTATTGTTATTCGATTAAGATCAATAATAAAAGGCCCGACATTTTAAGATTTGTATAACTACCACAATAAATTCAGACGAAAATTTTATGATTCAATATTTGAATGTTAATAAAACAGTGAATTGTGAATTAAGGAAACTTTTAATGATGTTAAGTTTTTGCAGCAATTCTTAAACTACCACTGTTTTATTTTAGTTCTTGTATATTATTTTCTTTATATTTATAATGTTTTTTATTTTTGTTTCAGGTAAGAATGACGATAATTATTCATTTGCCTTCTTATTGAACTGTAGGTAAGAAACACGATCTGTTATTTTAATTAATTTATTAATATTGAGCTATAAAATTTAAACCAATCAACATGCAAAAAATCTAATTTATAATGACATCAAACCGCTATTAACGAATCCGGTTAATATATGCGTTATATAACTACTATATGGATGGATCTTTCATTAAATTTGTTACACGAAATCTGTTGCGAAGTGCGTACTTTGTACAGCATTTTTGATCTTACTCTTCTCCCGGGAAACATGAAACGAGACATGTCATTGCTGGCGCTGTGGTAAAAAAACATTTTTATATACATACTTAAATATGAATGAAAAATCTCAATGTGAACGTTAAAATGCATTCTTTTAGAAGAGTTAGTCAGCTATTTATTAAATGTGCACATGGAACAATCACTTATTATCTAATCTCGTATTTTAAGCATTTTAAAAGTGAATAATAGTTTGAATTGTATTGGTAAAAGGCGGATTTCATGTAAACAAAACAACTACAACGTATAAATGACTAAATTCTGGCTTTGTGGCGTTATTATTAGAAAGCCAACTACTTCAGCTGCATACACTAGATAGATGGATAATAAAATTCTTGCAAAAAACCAACAGGCAAAAAAACTCAATTTACTATTCTCCTCATTTCGATTATTACTTTAAATAAATTATATGAAAAGCTTATGCAAGTGACATTTATTATCTGTATATAGATATAGAATGTACACTTACAGGCTACACATATATATTCTCGTGAAGCTGGCGCTCATTCTCTTTGTCTTTGGCCTTTTTTTTTTTCGTAGATAATGCGTATAATAAATGATCGACGTAGCGAATATGTTAAATGTTATACGTACACATACACACATAGACATTATAGTAGAACGAAATTTGCAAGCGAAATTTATTCGCTCTTTGCGAATGCGAAAAATATTATTTTATTATTGTGTGAAGGTGGTCGTTTTAGATGTGAATGCACATTATTTAATATACCATTTTGGCAAATTAAATATTAAATAAATTATTTATCGATTTTTTTGTTAGTCTGCAATTTTACAATTTGCTGTTATTATTAAATAAAATGCGAAATTCAATTGTGTGCAAACCAAAATATTTAATTACTCAACCAATTAATTTTCATATCTGCAAATGGAAATAGAAAACGGATACTGCTTTTCTATATTATTTACATGTGGTGTTCAATAATTTAATTAAATTTATTTAGGTGTTACAATTTTTGTATCATTTATTAAATATTTTCAATGCAAATGTTTTTTGATGCAAAATGGCTCATTATTGCATAGTTGGAAGCCAGAAACTGGTAGTTTTGAGTTAATCAGTGTGCGAGTTTTAATCTAAATACAATCAATGGTATATTTGGACAAAAAATAGCTAGATCGGCAAATGCCAGTTACAAAAATCTAAGAAGTTTTGCTTGTTGTCATTTGTCTATTGTCTATTTTTATAATATTTCCTAGTTCGCAAATAGCACAATACTATTGTACATACAAATCTTAAATATTAGTTTTACAACAAGACCATCTTTGGTTTATTAAATTAAAAATAAGGATTTAGCATATTTTTTGATAAATAACGGTAGTTATATACGTTATTCATCTTTTTTATGTTAGATATAGGCTTAATCTTATAAAACACGACGTATTATAAAACATCAGAGGCGCACCGTTTTTAATATATTCAAGCAAAACAAATTTTCAAACAATATCTACCCACTTATCATCAAAAAAACGACGAAATTTCCGCTATAATGAATTCGTTATTATTAGAATATATGAATCGCACGTTAGATTATAAATTAATAGGTATAGTAAATTTGTGTGATTTATTAAAATTTAATATCATTGATTTTTGCTAAAATTGCCGTGGAGGGTATGAGAATAATGGAATGAGGTGGATCTATCATATTACGTAATAATTAATATATGAATGCGACGATGGGTAATGGGGGGATGGTTAGAAACGTGGGGGGACGAGAGTGGGTGGATTAAAAGGTACTCAAACGCTGATCGTGGAGTTTTATCGCATTGTCAAAATGCGAATTTCAAACCAACCGTAATTATTCATGGATTCCTAATGCCTGGCGCTGCTGCTGCTGCTCCCGCTGCCGGTGCTGCTTTTGCCTTTGCTTGCTTGCTACAGAAATTAATAGCCCAGTTTATAATTTATGAGAGATAATATTGGGAGGTGAGTTATCGATATCAATACGAATTGTAAAATAGGGGATTATATCATTTACTACACGTGCTTTTATTTGATTTTACAATACGCGATTATTAATTGGCACAACGCATTTCATGCTCGTATGATTTCGTTATCCTATTACAAACATTTTTTTTGTACAATAATATTATAGTACGATATGTTTATTAATCCAGAAGTTCCCAAAATTTTCACAAGTACTTTATTCTAATTGTATTTTATAATTTTATTATTTTAATAATTATTTTTATTCACAATCATGCTGTAATATCTCAAAAACAGAAAAGAAAAAACTTATACTTATGAGAGCGTAAAAATTGGTTTCAGCAGCAACATAATAAGTTTTTTTTAACAACAGTAATTGAAAATACTGTAGTAATTAATATTTCTAGAAGTTTTGTGTTTTATTACTTACGTGTGCCACCATTTTTGTAATGGCAGTAAATTTACCATATTAACGCTTTTTTAACATTCAAATTTGTTAAAATATAGACATTGTTTGGCGCTGTATATAAAAATGCATTAGAAATAAGAAAGCATATAAAAATAATAATAAGAAATCAATTATTAAACATTATTTAGATGATATTAGAGCATCATTAAATCATTAAATGTTGAGAAAAATTCAATAATTACCTAACAACGTTGAGAATCACTGATCTAGCACATAGCATTCTAATTAATTAATTTCGATTTGGTTCTGCAAATGTAATCGCATTTATAAAGCAACAATACACCATGCTACAGACAATATACATAAAATTTGATTTAATGCAGTGCAATTTATTTTTAATCTAACCAACGATTCGTTAATTAAAATTATGCGTAATTAAATTTCAAAAAAAAATGATTGAATGAATGTAGAAACAATTTCGCGCGACGCAAAACTTTTTTTGCTTGCAAGAAACTTGGTCGTCGTCGAGATGATGGAACGCGTTTAAAATTTGCGTCGCTTATATTAATTTAATTTCACGATTGCGACGACGACGATGCGACGACGTGTCGAATCTAATGATTATTAATGCCGGAGCGCCGAAAATATTGATAGCGAATGGCGAAAGAAACGAACGATGATGATGATAATATCGCAACGCAATGGAATATAGTTTAATCATAAATTGTCGCCTGGCATAATCTTGAAAAGTAGTTGCACTGCACACACACACATACACACACACAGTCTTGTTCAGTTTGAAACATTTTCCAATTAATAATTATGCGCGTTCACACCTACATAAAGTCACGGGGTGATGTTGATAAAGAGTTATGTATTATTATTATTATAAAATATAAAGATTATATATGTGTTTATGTGGAAGCCGTTTTATGTGTGGTCGATGAACTTCATTTATTTGTGTAATAAGTGAAAAAGGAGAAACATATTTTGTTTATTTGTTTTTATCAACATTGCTGCATTTGCAAATAACATTTCTGTGCTATGTTCATACATTGTCAAGATCGTTACCCAGAGCTATGAGAGAGAATCTAAGAAACATAAATTTTATTTCAGTTCAGTTCAATTCAGTTTTGGTTGGAAATGAGAAAGTTTGTTATTGCGATTTTTATTTAATTTTTTACGCTCTTTGCAAATTTTAATAAGTATAGTATAAATTTGGTATACCGATCAATTCTCCAAATGTAGGAAAAAGAATAGAAGAACTATTTTGTGTTGCCATACAGAGAATCGCAAATTTTTGGTAGATTAGGAGTGAAAATTGCAGAAA
The DNA here is from genome assembly GCA_030264715.1 of Adinopsis sp. GC000173. Lineage (NCBI taxonomy): Eukaryota > Metazoa > Arthropoda > Insecta > Coleoptera > Staphylinidae > Adinopsis > Adinopsis sp. GC000173. The sequence goes on from JARJDW010000854.1 coordinate 5,915, forward strand.
TACGTATGAACTCGAGTGTAACAAAGATGTTAATTGAAGTCCACTTCATTTCGCTATTTTCACAATTCTTATTCCTCAATCATGATTTTTACTTAAACTCTTATTTCTCAAAAGTGGTCTATTAGACATTCCAGATTACCGTCAAACAACTACTAAGTCAATATTTTTTTAAACAAAGAATAGAAAAAAAAAATTAAATGGTTAAAACCACAAATTGCAGCTCGTAATAAACTTTATTAGAATAGAATTACTGAAATTAATTTAATCTTACTGAAAAACAACATATTTTTTATGTGTTTTATGTGTTACAATATTTTATTAATGGTCTTACATGATATTATTAATTTGGTATGTAGAAATCAATCTTCTTTACTTTATTTCATCAAATTAGGAATTAATGTTTCAAATTAGACTAGACTATAGAATGAAACTCGTTTCAAAGTGAAATTAGAGCGCAGAATTTATATTTATCAAACTGGAAAATAGATCAGTGTTGTGTTGTTGCGGTGGTTAAAACTTTAAACATTTATATAGTGAGGCAAGCCGGCAAATAAAAGTAAAAAAACATGCTTCCACTCTACTACTACTACTATGACTACTACTACGACTACCGCCAGTACCATCCCGAAACGTAAAGTTTCTGTATTTTGGTTTAAATTGCAAATGAGATTTGAAGGCAATAGTTTCGCTGAGAAATTGCTTTTTAAAGCCGCTTCGCTCCCGCTATACATATCTATCAATGTTACACAGTGTAATAGAGTGGAGTGTAGTAGAAGAGAGGTAGTAGAGGTAGAGCGCTGAGGTTTTCCAAGGGAGTTTCGCTTCGATTAATTAGATGTAACGTTGTAGAGTTGGATTTAAGAAGTGTGCTACTCGTCCTCTTCTTCACTAAAGTTTTAACATGATTATTATGTATTACGGCTCGTTCATTGTATGCTTTACCCTTTCCTTCAATTTAAAACAAAAACTATTAGCTATTAAATTTTCTTCGTTTCCCTTTTTTTAAGCTTTCAAGCTGCATTTTGTCTCATATAGAATCTACGTAAAGAAATTTGATTTTGTTTAAAGCAACTTTTTGTTGTTTTTTTTCTTGTTATCCGTCTACACAAACTGACGTTTATATCTATTCACTTGTTTTCTTATTTTTGTTTTTCTATAAACGAAAAATAAAGCAGCAAATTTTGTTTCAACTCTGATAAAGCAGAGCTTATCAAAATGTTGAGAATTTTTATCCGCAACGAAAACACCATTTTCATGACATTATAAGTTTAATTATTCAAATTTTATTATTAGCAAAAAATTTCATTTGCATTCATAATTTTTAAAGCTTAAGCTTTTAAGCGCTCCGTTAAATGTTTTTTTTTCACTTCCGATGAAAATTCATTTCAATATCAACTCATTTTTGCACTTTTATCACGTGACATACGCAAGGTTGATTCGATTAAACCGCTAATTTAATATTGTTACAATGAAATTTGTTTTGCAATCACTGCTCTACTACAACAGACTAGTAGCAAATAAAACAAACATTCGGATGTATCAAAATAACATTTTTGCATATCTGTTCTATTGTTGTTTAAACTTTTTGCCATTCACAATCCCATATTGAATTTTTGTTTACCTGCCTGTTTTTTTTATTTATTTTCATTCATTTATTAAAATTTTTCATAAATTCCAAATAATTTATTTTCGCTTTTGTAATGTATGTTTGTATGTATGTGTTGATGATGCGTAGTGTAAATTATATCAATCAATCATGAAAATTAAATATCTGCAACAACATTTAAATTGCTTCCTTTCTCACATTATTAAACTAACAGGATGTTTGTGTCTTATTATTATTGAGCTTAATACATAACAACCCCTATAAGAGGATAATTTTCGGGCTCATTTCTTCGCTTGATTAAAAAACGCGTTGCAAATTCATCGTCTTTCTTCCAAACACATTAAGGCATCAATAACTATTTTATCAGGAACAAATATCGAACATCTAAAAATTGATAATCGATAACGATTTGTGAATTAATTCATACAAATAAACATAGTTTAGTCTAAATTAGCAATTTATAACGTGACTCTCATGTCAATCGTTTCGTTGAAGAGTAGCATGCTCAGGTCAATAGACTGCACTAAATTAAGTATCATACATGAAATTGCCGATCATTTGTTCGACTTTTCAATCAAAGCTCATCATTTGATATAGTACGTATAATCGGTATTATTTATACAGGGTCGCACAGATAAAGCGAATGTTTTTTGTCTATGATTATCGCAAGAAAAGGGTTACGGACTTACCACTCTGCTGTTAGATGTGAATTATAAAGCATCAAATGTTCGCCATGGGGTAGGTTTTAGCAACAACTATTTAGTAGTTACTGAATCATTAGTTAATTAGTTAATATCCACTTTTTGCAAAAAGACCACATTACTTAAAGATATGACAAAGGCATTCATCAAATATTTTATAATTTCCATGCATTCCATATTTGTTTATGTAACACATTTTTAGGGGTTGCGATGTTAGCTTTTTGCTGTAGAAATTTTGATAAAAGAAAATGTAGGAGTATGTCGACATAATAAAGTTCTTGATGACTAATAATCTATAGTCTACACTCTACAGTATTATAACTGTCCATTATATTGGATTTGGATTAGCAAAACATCGAAAGCTATAATTACAACAATTATAACTTAATTCCACATCCCTATAATACGAATTTAAACAACTTTTTTAGCAAATTTGGTTGCAAGTACCTACTTCCAAAGTTTTCTTTGATAATGTCAACCTGTTTAACTTATTTCGCAACGACGAAAATCTTTCCCAGCTGGCTGCGAGTAAAGAACTACTCTACGAGTGCGCTATTACAAAACTGTAAACTTGTTACAGCGCGAAACAGATTTTTTGCACAACATGTAGTGTTTTATTAACCATTTATTGTATCTAAGAATAACATAACATTTATCTTGATACTTTCCAACTGACATTAGAGTTACTTAGTTACTACCAACCCCCCTGTGTTGTACGACAAGCAATAACACAATGTGAGATATTTTTGCCAAAGAGAGCAAGAGAGAAACAACTGTCCGGCGCTTAATTATTTTTGTGCAATTTGTTAGCGTAGTTTTGAAATAAAAAAAACAAAAATGCGAGTGAATACAAACGGTCGACCTATGGTTTGCAAAAAAAGAGGCGGAGTGTTTTGTTTTATAAAATTGTTAAATTTAGCATGAAAGTTTTGCTTGTGAAATAAAAATTTTGCTTTAATTTTTATAATCCATCATTTTAAAAGTAAATTCATTGTAAATTTTTAAATATTTATATTATTCACGTGTAAATGGGCTTACAATTAGTATACGTATACATAATTGTTTAAACTTTCTCTGTGAAACATAAATTTCTATACGTGTAAGATGCTGCTTCAGAATAAGTTCCTAATATAGAAATAACATACGAATGAAGTTATATATCAGGCGAAATATTAATAACAATATATGGCGTATGAGTCATGGCACACAAAGGATGTGCGTAATATTTAATAGTTCAAACCAATTTATATTTTGAAATGATGAAAGTCAACTTACGTCATGTGCAGACACAATAATTTAAATAATAATCATTTTCGAGAAGAGCGAAAATTGAGTTAGTTTAGTTTGTACAATACGAAAAGTTTTTGTGATAATGATCAAACAAAACTATTCGAATAATGTTCATTTAGACACACACAAAATTTAAGTATATGAAAAGTTTTTTCATTTTTCTATTATACTAACATGGCACACATAAAAACATTAAAATCTGCAAGTTCATGGCCGAATTTTCACATTTCTACTTGCTTTTGTAAACTGAAGATGTAAACATTTTAACTAGATATTAGAGGTAAAATGCGAAAAATTAAATAACACATGCCGCACAAAGCGGTGATCGAATTAGGGAACATTTAAATTTCTATATAATTCGAAAAATGAAAATAAATTATGTAGCTGGAGAATTGCAATTTAAAATTTTTGCTTGGGTAGGAGAAAGGTAAACATATTATTCTGTTTTAAACCAGTATATTTGAGAGAATTGTCTATTTGGTATAAAGAATTAGCTAAATTAAAATTGAAAAATGACAGAAATATTTATTTTTGAAATAATTTGAGCTAAAGATGTACAAATGGGAGGTAATTTTGAGGGACCCATTGGGACCCACTGGAATGGCATTGAATTGGTTGGGATTTAGATTTGCTTAGTATTGTAGTTGTAGGTAATGGTTAGGAAAAAATTGAAAGTCTTTGGGAGGTACTGAATAGGATCATCAACCATTTGGGAATATCAAAATTGTCGCGAATGAAACATTTCATTGTTAGCTTTACTGACAGAATAAACTCCTTTGTTAATGGAATGCCAAATTAATTAACGTATTTAAATAATATGTAATGTAACCTATTGTTTGTCTAAAGCTAATTACCGAATCAAATATTGTCAATTTAATTAATACTATACCATATTTGTGGGATCCCAGTGGGACCCAACAGTTGGTATTGGGAAGAAGTAAAATTCTAAGCATTAGGAATGGGTTAATAGGTACGGGAACGTTTTTATTTTAATTAACGTTTGGGACTAGTTGGGATGGAATCAGATATTTAGTCCCATGCACAACTCTAATTTGAGCATCTCTTAACAGTTATTTTACACTTTTACATCGAAACAATGTGATAAAAGCAAAATAACAGGCAATTGCCAATTGCTAAACCATTTTTCTGATAGCAATGGCAATAAAATTTGTGTTATTTGCAATTTAACATTTAATTCTTTAACTTTGTGCGCTTGCAATGTTTGTTTATTAATAAATACGTGCGGAAGTAGATAAACAACTTTATAATATAATAACCTTCCATCTCATATTAGTCGCTTTTATTTAATTACCATTTTATACAGCAGGGGAGAATGAACGAAATATGTAACAGCTACCTAGAGTTTTATATTCGCCGCTCGTCTAGTGACGTGTCTAGCGCGGCGCAGTTTTGTGTGCATTTGTAAAAAGATGAAAAATCGAATATGATGTAAAAAACTGCACACATATTGTTGTTGTCTTGTTGTAGTTGTTGTGAATATAATATATGCTGCGGCGCTCCATTTATGACAACTTTTATGATACCTTGCACCATTGACTTACATTTCAAATATATAAACATTACGAAAAATGTCGTCATAAGACCAATTTAGTTAATTAAAAACAATATGCAATTTTGAATTTTTAATCTTATTTTTTATATACAGATATCGTATAATTAATGACACTCTTTAGATATGCGAGTAATAATCATAAAATTTGTTTTTGTCTCAGATTTACAAATTGATTTCATGAATTTGAATTTCTATATTTTCTAAGACACGAAGCGAATTGCGATAATACTGATATTTTTAAAAAAAAATTTCTAAGAAAGTTAATGAAAATTGTGCTTAGTTTAGCGAAAATAATTTCGAATTTAAATTAATTTGCTAAATAATATTTGTGAAGCGTGTGAATTTGATAAAATGTGTTTTGATTGATTTGGTTGTGTAACACAAATTAATTAATTAATCAATCAAAGTGCAAATAATTGTTGTTTTTTAATTATTCAGTAGATTGCTTATCCAAATATGCACATTTTTATGTTATTACTGCGATACATAAATTATATTTTACATATTTTTTTATTCATTTTGTGCAAATATTTATTTAATTATGATAACGGTTTACTAATGTTTGTATTTGAATTCCATTTTTATACCAGTTATAGGTTTTTTTATAATAAGTGTAATGTTTTTAAGTTTTTAATGGAATTTATCATTATTTATTTAATAAATCATTTAATAATATTTAAATAAATCAGATAGTAGAAAAACTATGATATATAGGATGTTAAAATAATGCAGCTTTAACACAATTTGCTAATAGGAATATATTTCATACCATATTCCTAAGAATTGAAGTCAACAATCACGCAAAACTGATATTTACGTCTAGTTTAGTAGTTATATTCGATTATAGACTCATTCAGTTTATAAAATTCAAAATTCATTTTGGTTTTCAACGAATTATTTTTCTCCTCGATTCCGATAATTTGAGAAATCTGTTTTACATACAGATAAGTCCATTGAATTTGAATTGTATTTCATATAACATAATTCGCTAAATTATTACATTAAACAAGATAAGGAAATATTATATATTATATTTTATGTATGTTATTTACATACATATAAAACTAATTAAACAAGCATGCCAATAAAATAACAATAAATAATAATAATAACCACACGCATATTGTAAGTAAATTAAATACTGCAAGAAATATTGTATACGAGTAGTAATATCGTACTAACATAGTAGAGAGAAAGAGAGAACGAAATTATTTATTATAGATTCGTGCATATATGTATATTATAAATATTATTTACGATTATGATTATAATTGTATTTGTATTTAAAATCAATTATAATTTGTGTGTATTCACCATTACATAAATTAACAAAACATCCGCGATGCGATGATGCCTCAACATTCTTTTATCACTTTTAGTAATAAGCTCAAAATCAATTATTATTAAATGTTGTTGTTTATGCGCAAGTCGTACCTCTGCGATTTTGAAGAAGCTATAAGGCCTAAACTTCCAAATACAGTGACAATACAACCAATTTAGTCCCATTTAGCGTATATTAAGATTTTGTCGCCCTATCACTGGACCTACAGATTTCATTCAACAAAGTAGTATTTGTAAGCTTCCACAGCTAATTGAAACTAGATAATTGCATATTGCTTTTTAAATGTATATTTTACATTATTTAAGCATTATTTGCCTTGTATACCAAAGTTAAATATTGCTTGGATATTGTGTGACAATGGTATATTAATAATATTCACTCGGATCCTAAGTCGTACCTCTCTCTTATTGTGCTACTAATTGTAAGTACATTGTTTTCCAAATCTAAATATCAAAATGGATAAATTTTGCTTAAAATTGCTTGCATATTGTATTTACATCTTCATCTTGAGTACTTTAATGTCTAAAATTTAATAAGTTGCATTATAAGAATTATAATTTTGTTAGACGTTAATTACCAAAATTTTGTGCCGTAATTGTACAGGTTGAATCCACATAGGTGTTATGTAAACAGAATATAATGAAAAATATGCTTCACTACCTTGTTTCTCCAATTGAAAGCTGCGGTACGACTTAGGCTATAGGGGGTACGAGTTAGGAGCATAGGCTCCTAAGTCGTACCGATTTAGAATTTTTGAAATATCAAAATTACAAAGAAATGCATATAATTTTTTTCACTTTTTAACAGTAAATAGAAGCAGTATATTTTATAGTTTTATATAGGACCAACAAATTTGTGTTTGCTATTTAATTCTTTAAATTACAGGCAATTTAAGTTAGGGGGTACAAATATGACAACCTTCCCCTATTATGTATAATTATTAAATATAGATTTTTTATGATTTTGTTAGTGCATATAAATAGAATATAGTCCGGAAAAATTTGATTTTTCAAAATTAAAGTCTGCAGGAGGCAGTCCAGTATAATTCGTATACAACAATCACTGCTTAAAAATAAATAGACAGTACAATTTTTAAATATTATTTCTCTATTTTCTAATTTACTAGTTTTGGGATTTCATTTTATAGTAATGATTGTATTAATAGTAAACTATTCCTCATATTTTGTTGTTGATACTATTAAAGAGTTCTTATGCTAGTTTAGAGATTTTTCACAGACATGGTAAAGAGTCAATACACAAAGTAAAGTAACGTTTGACGGGAACACAATGTATGACTTACAAACATCACAAAAGGTGATTGAAATTGCGTTTATTGGTATGAATATATCCACGCTATAGGGATTGGCGTAGATTTTTGGAAATACGCGTATGGTACAGTCGCAATAATCTCTCATATAGCAAGTATCGATTTGAATATTTGCGCTCATACGTTTCCTGCGGTTCTTGGAAGTTTGGACTCAGATTTTTGGAAAAGCCTGTATGTGCATAGATCTAGTTTTAAAAGTATAGTCAAGATTTAATACAGAAAGTAGTGTAACATTTCGCATGCATGACTTAACAAACATTAGAAAATGTGTTTGAAATTGTATTCATTGGTATGAATATATCTACGTTATAAGGATTGTCGTTGATTTTCGCTGATACGCGTATCGCAACAGTCGCAAATCTCTCATACAGCAACTATCGATTTGAGTATATGCTCTTACGTTTCCATAAATTCTTTGAAGTTTGAACTCAGATTTTTGGAAAAGCCTCTATGTACATAGATATAGTTTTAAAAATGTTAATATTGTAAAGATTCAAGGCAGAAAGTATTGTAACATTTTGCATGTATGACTTACAAACAGTACAAAAGGTCATTCCGTTGTCAATCATGCTGAATGTAAAGTTGGCTTAGACCATATTTTATATAATGTAATAATTTTCATTTTTAACAAATGTGTAAACTGGTTTTTCAAACTGTCTTCGTCTAAATTGTTAATATTGTTAATTTATATATCTTGCGTAAAACGCAAAAAATCACGACAAATAATATCTCAGCACACGATGTAAAAGTTTTATTTTTACTCTTGTGTTATGTCTGTTAATTGGTATTTTGTACCTACATTTTTGTACTCGCGTA
>JARJDW010000857.1:0-17329 GCA_030264715.1 Adinopsis sp. GC000173
TCCCCTTATTGGATATCAATCTTTCAATCATTAAATTTATGCGATGCCTGCGCGCACAAAAAAGCATAATTAATCGTCGGTATTAATAAACATTAATTTTTTGTTTCGCATATATATAGAGAGAAATACATATAACCTACAAAACAGCTTGGCAATGTTAATTAGCCAACCGACTAAAGCGCGTTGCTGCTTTTTCTTCAATCAATATTCAATTACCAAAATGTTTAATTGTATATTCATTTTTTTAGTCACATAAATATTAATTCTCATGATTCACCACTTTTCAATTTTGTTTCTCGGAACACTAAAAGTCGAACAAGGGTGACGTTTATTAGGTTTGAGAACATCTTGCAATAAGATAAGATCTGCCACCTACTTGCCAACAACTGTTGTTGAATGCAACTTTTCCCAAAATATCAAATAATTAAATTCTTCTTAATATGTTGCTGCATTAATAATTTAATATTTATTTATTCATTAAAAATCCTTCGTTTTCCATAATGCAACATTTTCTCTTAATAAATGCTAATTAAAATGTAAAAAAACATAAATATATCTACGAAAATAAAGTTAATATAGTAAATTTTGAACAAATCTATAATTAAAAGGTCATTTTTTCATTAGTTTTAAAATTGTGCATTAAATTTATTCATTAGAACGCTTTCATTAATGTATTCATTATTTCTATTATAAAATTTTTCAAAAAAAAATAAAGCACCTGATGAAAACACAACAATTCAGCGATGAAAATTTAACTTTAAATCCTTCGTTTTCCATAATGCGACATATTCTCTTAATAAACGCTAATTAAAATCTAAAAAACATAAATATATCTACGAAAATATAGTAAATATAGTCAATTTTGAATAAATCTATTAATTAAATAATCATTTTTTTCTTTAGTTTAAAAATTGTGCATTAAATATATTCATTGGAACGCTTTCTTTAATATGTTCATTATTTCTATTGTAATATTTATCACACAATAAAGCACCTGATGAAAACACACCAATTCAGCGATGAAAATTTAACTTTAAATCCTTCGTTTTCCATAATGCGACATATTCTCTTAATAAACGCTAATTAAATTCTAAAAAACATAAATATATCTACGAAAATATAGTAAATATAGTCAATTTTGAACATATCTATAATTAAAAGGTATTTTTTTATCATTAGTTTTAAAATTTTGCATTTAAAATATTTCTTTCTTTAACGCATTCTTTATTTCTATTGCAAAATAAAGTACTTGATGAAAACACATCAATTCAGCGATGAAAAATTAACTTTAAATCCTTCGTTTTCCATAATGCGACATATTCTCTAAATAAATGCTAATTAAGCAGTAATTTACCTACAAATTATATTTTGAACATGATCAAAAATAGCACATATTATTAAAAGGTCATCACACAGCTATAAATTGATTATTCATTATTTCATTAACTTTAAAATTATGCATTAAATATAATATTCATTAAAACACATTCTTTAACGTGTTCATTATTGCTATTGTAAAATTTACGACACAATAAAACACATCTGATGAAAATTTAACTTTCTCACTCGATGGCAAGTAAGAAAGCTTCATTAAATATGTACACATTTTATTATTTTGGCGATGCAAACGCGCCCATTAGATTAAAGACGAATAAATTAGTTTTTTTTTGATTTTTAATTACATTGACGAACCAATAACAGAAAAAACAAACACATTTTATTATGATTATGCGTCGTGTTTATATAAATTAATAACAATTACAATAAAAAACAAGTCAGCGCCAACGCACATTTTGAGGCGAATTTATATGGTGCGGAAAGCGATAAAATGCGCTTAAATTTCGCGTTCAATGAAAAAAATACCTAAACAAAACAACGCTAGCCGAAAATTTTATGCGTTCACAAATACACAATTTGATTGACTTTTATTCGTTTATTGATGGCAATAATTCACGTTTCGTGTAAAAAACGTACTTTTGCATTATTGATTGCAGTTCGAATAAAGTTTTCCGTAGTGTTAAGTGTTGATAATGCTGACAATTCTTCTTCTATCCATAGTGGAAATTACTATTTTGTGTTATTTTAGAGAAATTTCTGAGTTTTTCACTGTTTTTCGTGTAATTTTAGATGAATTTCTGTGTTTTTAGATAAATTTTTGTTTTTCACTGTTTTTCCTGTCATTCTAGATGAATTTCTGTGTTTTTCGTATAATTTTAGGTAAATTGCTGTGTTTTTCGTGTAATTTTAATTGACTTTCTATGTTTTTCATGTAATTTTAGATGAATTTCTGTGTTTTCCACTATTTTTTGTGTAATTTTAGATGAATTTCTGTATTTCCATTATTTTTGTGTAATTTTAGGTAAATTTCTGGTTTTTTCGTGTAATTTTAGATAAATTTCTGTTTTTTTCACTGTTTTTGTATAATTTTAGGTAAATTTTTGTGTTTTTCGTGTAATTTTAGATGAATTTTTATGTTTTCAACTATTTTTTGTGTAATTTTAGATGAATTTCTGCGTTTCCACTATTTTTGTGTAATTTTAGGATAATTACTGTTTTTTTCGTGTAATTTTAGATGAATTTTTGTGTTTTTCGTGTAATTTTCGACGAATTTCTGTGTTTTCCACTATTTTTTGTGTAATTTTAGATGAATTTCTGTATTTCCATTATTTTTGTATAATTTTATGTAAATTTCTGGTGTTTTCGTGTAATTTTAGATAAATTTCTGTTTTTTTCACTGTTTTTGTATAATTTTAGGTAAATTTCTGTGTTTTTCGTGTAATTTTAGATGAATTTCTGTGTTTTCCACTATTTGTTGTGTAATTTTAGACGAATTTCTGCGTTTCCACTATTTTTGTGTAATTTTAGGTAAATTACTGTTTTTTTCGTGTAATTTTAGATGAATTTTTGTGTTTTTCGTGTAATTTTCGACGAATTTCTGTGTTTTTTACTATTTTTTGTATAATTTTCGATGAATTTATGTGTTTTCCACTATTTTTTTGTGTAATTTTAGATGAAGTTCTGTGTCTTTAGATAAATTTCTGTTTTTCACTGTTTTTCGTGTAATTTTAGATGAATTTCTGTATTTTCCACTATTTTTTGTGCAATTTTAAATAATTTTTTGCACCTGCACAAATGCTCACACCAAGTAAATGAAAACTTCCAACTTGATTGATTTTTATTCGCTCATTGATGGCAATAATTCACGTTTCGTGTAATAAACGTACTTGCCTGCATTATTGATGACAGTTCGAATAAAGTTTTCATTCTCATTGCATTATTATTCTGTCTTTCGTACATTAATTAAAATTATGATAAAACATTTTGTTTTGGCATAAAATGAGAAAAGTTTGCTGGAAATTTGCATAATCAATATCTATGCTTGTATATTTAATTATCTTGCGCATTTTTTTTTCAAAAAAACGTTAACGAATGCACTAAACATCAATAATTGTGATTTTGAGCTGAGTTGTTGATTTGCTAATAATTAATTAATTAATTAAAGCAGTTACATTTTAACGAGTTTTGTAATAAATCAAAATTAAAAATAATAAAATGTAAATAAAGATAATTAGCACTAATAAATCATTAAGTTTTTAACAATAAAATCAACAATTTAAACTAAAACAGAATAATGTTACAATTTATTTCGGCTTCTCAAATTATAAAATAGACAGATTATTACAGAAAAATCTAAAAATTCCTCTAAATTTAACTTTCAAACAACTTGAAATTCTTCATTAATAAACAAAATATTAAATCATCTAACTAACAATTAAACTACTTTAAATTGAATTGGAAAAAGTCTCTATAATAGGCAACTTATTTTGAAATATAATTAAAAACTTATCAAACAAGTGGTTTAATCTAAAACGTAATATATGAAAATTTTATTTCAAATTTTAAATGAATTGAATATAATAAAAATGCATTCGAACGAGTGTTTAACTTTCCTTACTTACTTACAAAAAAATGATTAAATTATACGTATAATAAATGTTGTTTGAATAATTAAAACAATTTTATTGCATGATGAAACATCAGCGAATAATATTCACACGCAGAATCCAATTATGTAAAGAAAAAAGCGAAATAATTAAATTTAAATAAATTCATTCGAGTGAGTGTGCTGTGTGCACACTAAATATTGTATGATGATGAATACAATAATGCAGCAATTAGCGGCGCGAATGAATCATATTATCTATTTTATTATGCAAAAACGTGCATACATGATCTGGCAAAAATATTATCTCCTTCAAAATATCGTAATTGCCGATTCCAGTTATAAATACTTTTCACTCCCATTTTTAACTTATCCCTAACTTTATGTTCATTGCGTAGACATTTTCTTAATGTGTTTTTTTACCTCAGCATTAATTTGGAGTGCAAAAACGAACATTTTCGCCATATTTTGCTTTATGTTTTTGTAAAGGAAAGAACGCAGTGCAAGCTGCCAAAAAGTTAAGTAATGTGTATGGTTATGAAGCCCTTAAACAAACGTAATGCCAAAATTGATTTGAAAAAATCAGTTCTGGAGATTTTTCTCTTAAAGATCATCAACGTTAAAGTCGATCAGTTGAGTTTAATCAGGATGAAATCAAAATCATCATCAGAAAAATGAAAAAAGGTCATCGAACAAAAGGGAAAATACTTAATAGATTAAAGTTTTTTCCATTAAAAGGAAGCCAATAGTTCCCTTAGGCAGCTCCACATCGATTTTGTTCCCACCTCTGGTCTTCAACATGTCTATTACACTCATTTTGCAGTTATGAAAAAGGTAAAGGTCATTGAGGCTGAAATAAGTTAAATTGGGAGGCTGGGAAATACCTTTGTTATAACTTTTCTGCTATACCTCGTATATATCTTCGCCTCTTGCTCGATATTAATCACTAAATTAGGCACGCTAAACGCTCAACTAATACCTACTAAAAAAACAACAAAAACGCAAATCTCCCATAATTAATTTGCCTCTTGACTTAATTATAAAGTAATTAGAACCAATCGGTTTCTAAACAATGAACAACATATTGCGCATCAATAAAATTAATGATTTGTAGTAAGAAAAAAAAATCACAATTAAGCATCCACTCCAATCCAATCCAACAATAACAGTCTGTCATGACTTTCATATTTGTTTAATTGCAGTGCAGTCGATTAATAAAAATAAAAATTAGAAATAGATTGTTGTGTGTTTATTGATTGGATCGCGATTACTTTTTCGTAAACAAACATATTGCACTATAATAGTTGTAAAATTACCAAATTACAATTGCATTAATGATACACTTTGGTAATTTTTTCGGGCAATTTGTGCAAACGTGAACACGCTTAATTAGGTGGATAAAAAGCGGTCTAATTTGATCGAAATTTGCTATTTTTATTGTCAATTTCAGCTAATAAACCAACTTGCACTCAAATAATTTTTATAATTTTTTTTCATGATTTTTCAATTAAAATAATAATTATATGTAAATATGTATATTTAACCTTGAAATATGATAAAATAAATTTGCTAAGTTAAATAAATTCAATATTCCAATAATTTTAGAGAAAATCAAAGTAAATATGTATAAATATTGTTCCAATAATCCATCTTTAAATTATAAGCTGCGAATTTTGGCAATTTCATTGTAATTTAGCATCTAATCGCATTTTTAGATTTAATATTTAAATTAAAAAATGATTTTGCATCTATATGTAAAATTTAAATCCTACATATTTACTTTATAACACGTATCTATTTTTAATACATAATAAAATATCTTGTGCAAAGTTGACTTGTTTTCGACTTTGACATGACATTTTATTAAATTTTTAATAAATATAGCACTTATTTTATGGCAGCGTTGCTACCGCTTTTGTTTGTTTCATAAAACACTTAACGATTATTGATAAAAACAATATGAAATAAACATTCAACCTTGTCGTGTTTTTTAGGATATTAGAAAAAAATCAAATAATTGATAAGAATTGTGTCAAAACAAAAAAAAAAGTTATAAATCTCTAGAGTAGAGCATTTTCTCTAAAAATACACCTAGATTTGTCTAATAAAATACATATTATGATTTTACAGTAAAAAATCAAATAAGTAATAATTACGTTGATGGTAAAATCTAGCTCGAATGTAGATTCATTTGATTGAACACGTTTCGACCGAAAATCGTTGGCCCGCAAACAAATTGTTATGTAAATGTTGATAATAATAAGGTGAATATATGGAAATTACATATACGGCACACTGTTTACTATCTTCACCTATTGATACATCGCTAATTTTTAGGTTATGATGTCAGCGCGATTCGTACACATGGTACATATTATACATTAACCTCTCGGGCGTTGTTTTGTTGGTACTCCAAAATAATATAATGATTATACTACTTATATGATTTAGATTGAATCTTTATTAAGTCTAAATTTATTAGCCAAATTAATCAAAAAACATAGAAAAATTGTGAAAAATTATGGAAAAACATTAAAAACACAGAAAAATGATGAAACATTATGGAAAAACACTAAAAATATGTTGAAAAATTCGGGAAAAACACTACAAAACGTAAAAAAATTATGGAAAAACACTAAAAATATAAAGAAATAATAAAAAATTAGGGAAAACACTACAAAACACAGAAAAATTTTGGAAAAACACTAAAAACATAGAGAAATTATGTAAAATTCGGGGAAAACACTACAAAACGTAGAAAAATTGTGGGAAAACACTAAAAATTTAGAGAAATAATGAAAAATTAGAAAAATCATAAAAAACCACTAAAAACACAAAAAAATGAGAGAAATTATAAAAAATTAGGGAAAACACTGCAAAACATAGAAAAATGATGAAAAACACTAAAAACAGAGAAATGATGAAAAATTCAGGAAAAACACACGTAGAAAAATTATGGGAAAACACTAAAAATATAGAGAAATAAAGAAAAATTGGGGAAAACTCTACAAAACATAGAAAAATTATGAAAAATTTGGGAAAAACACTACAAAACGTAGAAAAATTATGGAAAAACGCTAAAAACACATAAAAATGATGATAAGTTGCGTTAAAACATTAAAAACATAGAGAAATGATGAAAAATTATGAAAAAACACTAAAAACTTAGAAAAGTGATGGAAAATTAGGGAAAAACACTACAAAACATAAAAAAATTATGGAAAAAAAACACTAAAAAACATAGAAAAATAATAAAAAAATGTGGAAAACACTAAAACCATAGAGAAATGATGAAAAATTAGGAAATAACACTAAAAACCTTTTAAAAACGATGTTAAAAATAACCCCTTATCAAACACGTATTATAAATACTCTGTTAAATTATTATCGTTTTGTAATGTTTAGTAAAGTGCGAACTATTTTGTATACTTAATATAAATTTATTAAAAAATATTAATTTTTCCTACACACAGTAGACATTAACCTCTCGAGCGTTGTTGTTGGTATACTCCAAAAAACAAAAATGATTATGTATGTGTTACTACTTACTTATACGATTTTAATTAAATATTTACTAGATTTAAATTTATTAGCCAAACTCGTTTTCCGTATGCAAATGCGGCCGTCGATTAATTTAAAACGAATGTTTTCGGTCGCGCGCAATATCAAATGGGCAGGCGGTAAATCATTCAGTTAAATTGCGCCGTTTGAAAATTTTTGTTCGAATAGGCGGCGGCGTATGGAGTACGAGTATCGTAATAATTCCGAAAAACAATTTTATCACATCGCAGATTGGTATTTCCAATATTCGATTTGTATGTATCGTATGTTAGAGGTAAATATTTGATTGTTTGGTTTAGTATCTATTATAAGGAAGCTCCTAACAGCAACAAATAGGTTTTAATTGGATTAAATTGTGTTGCGGGTCGCGCGATTCCATACACGAAATGCCATTGCTGATTTGCATATTATAAGCGAATATAAAAGCAAAAAATAAATGCTTTAGTAATGGACAAGTTTTTAAAGATTTATTGCTAAGTTTTTGTGCAAAATGTAAATTAAATATTTTCAAAATTCGAGAAGAAATAAAGCGCAGATGTAAAAATCAATAATTTTACCCAAAAAATATTGATTATTACGCTTTTTTCTTAAATTTTCTTATTTTTAATAAAATATAAACTATACTAAATCATTTTATGAGATAATTAACTAATTATTGCACAAAATTTTTACAAAATCTACAAAAATAAATTATATATTTTAGTGCGACTTTGTTAAATTGGTGAATTTAAGCTTAAAATAAATTATTTTAGCGATAAGAGGAAGCTAAATGTGAATTTATAATAATTTTAAATTCAAGGTTAAAAACTAATAATCTGTTTATTATTTTTAATTCATCGCTTTATATTTCAACAATTTTTTATAATTTGTAATAAATTATTTTAAAACAGGACATGATTGCATTTCTTATTTGATGTTCTATGACAAAACCGTAAAGATAGAAATGATATCACAAAACAAATATTATTTTTATTAATAACTTAACTTCAAGTTTCTTTTTTTTATATAAGATGGATTAAAAAATTTAATCAATATTAATTTGTAATTTCTGTAATTTTTTTGGGCAAGTAAATATTTCAAAATTACTTTATTTTTAACTACTCGCACATTTTGTTTACTTAAACATTTCTCAAGTTTCTGGCATTTTGCAAAACAGCTATAAATTACACAAAAATTGGCAATAATGTTGTCAATTGCAATAAAAGCACAACACATATTTTTACAACAATTAATAAAATCAAATTAAGATAACGAATGCAGTCGTTTGAAATGATAATGCTTAATAATAACGCTTTCTAACAAAAACAACTTAGCAATAATAAAAAATTCATGTAAAGCTGTCAATTGGTTAATTGCAATGCTGCTTATAAAAAAGCACAATATTTTTTCAAACAATTAAAAAAATCAAATCAAATTAAGATAACGAATGCAAATTATCTCAGCGCTGCAGTCATTTCAAATGATAATGCTTAATAATAACGCTTTCTAACCAAAACAAGTTCGGAATAATAAAAAAAATCATGTAAAGTTGTCAATTGGTTAATTGCAATACAATATTTTTTACAACAATTAATAAAATCAAATCAAATTAAGATAACGAATGCAAATTATCTCAGCGCTGCAGTCATTTCAAATGATAATGCTTAATAATGCTTTCTAACACAAAAACAACATCATCGTTGTTACTGATAATAATGAAATCAACGACATCCTTAACAATATGTTAACATTAATGCTAATTATCGTGCGATTATCGGTCGGTGCTATTTTTAGTGCAGCTGCAAAACGCATATACATATATATAACTTCATTCTGGTGAAGATGCGGTAACGCTGTAACCGTTTTATTGCCCAAATATGAAAACAAACAGCAACAGTGTTTACCAGAGCAGGATTTTTTGCTCTACCTTCGCTTTTTTACCATTTTTGACACTTTTTCATGATATTCACTGTTATTTACAACTCTTTCGCTGTTTTTTAGAAACAAGGCGAGAAAAACAATAAGATAAATCAGCAAAAAGTTGCAAAAAACAATGAAAGCCATGTAAACATCGTAAAAATAATTAAATTTTGCCTCGTTCTAGTGAAGACTTTTCAGACCAAGTCCCTGCCATAATTGAAAAAGGCCCCGATTTTATCTTCTTAATCCGGCACTGATTTTTACTGGTGTTTACGCTAACAAATTTTCTAATAAACAATCTTTACATGCTTTTTTTAGTGCGATGGCTGTAAAAAGTCGACATGCATCCACCGCATTCGGCGTGCGAGCCCAATTTCGTTCAAAGAAAGTTGCTGCGCTTTGCATAATATCGAAACAGAAACAGTTTTTTTTTCTACTACTTTTATACTATGTAGAAATGCATTCCATATAAGTTTCTCTATACTATTCCAAACGGTATTGGAAATTAATTAATTACAAAACGCTGTAATGCTGCTAACAACACTCTGTCTTGAGGAAGCGATNAGTTTTTTTTCTACTACTTCTATACTATGTAGAAATGCATTCCATATAAGTTTCTCTATACTATTCCAAACGGTATTGGAAATTAATTAATTACAAAACGCTGTAATGCTGCTAACAACGCTCTGTCTTGAGGAAGCGATAATTTATGAACGTATTACACACTGCCGTAAAAATCTCTAGTAATCATTTTAATTTTAATAGTGATTCAATCGATTAGTAATCTGGTGCTTGTTTATTTATNCTCTGTCTTGAGGAAGCGATAATTTATGAACGTATTACACACTGCCGTAAAAATCTCTAGTAATCATTTTAATTTTAATAGTGATTCAATCGATTAGTAATCTGGTGCTTGTTTATTTATAACACATCAAAACCCAACCTAAAAAATTTAATAATTTAAAGTGCATGAAAATGCCACACAACAAGCACAACATGATAAGAATATTTGTAGGTACAATCAAACATAAAACGCTTTACGATATTTGATTTTTCATTTTTTCTCATGCAAAATTAATTTTCTACAACAATATAACCTAGAAAATATACTAGGATGTTATATAATCGTATCCTTTATGATAGCAATTAGAATATTACAAAATGTTTATAATCCCATAAGCCCCGTGGGTCATTTGCAACCCTCGAAAACCTTTCAAAACAAAACTTTGGCATTTACCCAACATATTTCCAACGATCTTTGCATGTTTTATGTTAATTCTCAAAATTGATTGCCTTCCAATAACATTTTTTGATAAAAAGTTGTAAAAAAATGTGTAAATCTAACAAAGTTTTAAATTTTCCGAATGATTTGACTGCGTTTTTCATGAAAATGTTCGAAAATTGTGCATTTTTGTCCAACGACTAAATTTAAGTCCTCACCCCTGATTTGGTTGGATGTACAAAGATAAAAACGCAAAACTTTTAACACCGTTACATTTTTCATTTTGCAAATGCAGAATAATTAATCATTGAAACACTTAATTAATTTTCTATTATAGCAAGCAAGCAACATTAACTATCTATCTATACAAAGCATAAAAGATTTTTTTTAATTTACGAGTAAGTATTTTTTACGTTCATTTATGACCACAATTGCAACAAAATGGTTTTATAATGCAATTAAGATATTAAACGGTGCGATAAGACTATTAGCGAAATATTTATAATCCTTTAAACTCTTCATTTAGTTGAGTAGACAAACATGAAGTATATATATAGAAAAACGCTTTGCAACGTTGTTGATGTTGATAAGCTCAAAATTCTCGACGAGTATAACCTACAAGTTATGACACAACATTTACATAACCTACAAAATATGAAAGATATTTTATTTTACGTGCAAATTGTACTTAAAAAAGGCATCTATTAACCAAATATGAATTTATACTCCTATAAAATCTTCATTTAGTTGGATAAATAAATATAAAATGGAATAGCACTTTACGATGTTGATAATGTACAAATTCAAAATTTATCCTTAAAAGGCTTAATTAATTACAAAACTTTTAATTTACGTGGAAAATTTTATTTCAAAAAGCATTGCTTTACTTCATTTATTGCCATAATAGCAACAAAATACATTTATAATGCAATTATCTTAATTAAACGATGTGATACGACTATCCATAAACTCGTCATTTAAGTTGGATAGACAAATTAGATAAACTAGAAACACTTTCCCATTTTTGATAAGCAAATAATGTAATCTAGAAGATATAAAATGTTTTTAAATTTGTATTTTATTAAAAAAGGCATTTCTTTGCTTCATTTATTGCCGCATTGCAAGAAAATAGTTTTATAATGCAATTAGGATATTAATTGAATTGGTGAGACTATTAAGCAAAATATTTATAATCCTATAAACTAATAATTTAACTTAGATATATAAAATAAAATAGAAAAACACTTTACGATGTTGATAAGCCAATTAATATGGAAACCTACAAAATATAAAACTATGCATAAGATTTTCCTTTTTCCAGATGCAAAATTTATCTCTAAAGCAGTTAATAAATTTTCAATAGCAACATAACCTACAAAGAATAGAAGATTTTATTTAAAGGGAGCATTTCTTTGCTTCGTTTATTATTGTAATAGCAAGACAATAATAATGTTAGTGTATTATTCCTAAATATGGCAACCTACAAAATATAAAACATTTCTTAATTAATCATTTTCATTTTATAGATAAAAAATTTGTTCCTATTTTCTACAACAACACAACCTAGAAAGAATAGAATATTTTAATTCATGTCCAAGGTTTTATTTAAAGAAAGCATTTCTTTAAATCATTCCGTGTCATAATTGCCTAGAACATAGTTTTATAATGCAATTACTATGTAAGTACAAGGACAATTTAGCGAAATATTCACAAAACACGTTGAGATGATGATATAACCTACAAAATTTAAAACAATTTTAATTCATTTTATTGTCGTAATTCCCTAGAATATAATAAGACTATATTGAATCATTTAATTTTGTTTAAAAAACTAATACGCTCATAATATAACCTACAAATTATAAAACGTTTGCGAAGAATTGAATTTTCTTGCCACTCGCTTGCAGCAGTTCCTATAATAATAATTAAAAAGTGTGTCTTCAATGACATGTTAACGTCTTTTCAAAGCCTTTAATTCAATGGTCGGGTCGTACAGTTAGCTAACTGGCACTTATTCATACACTCTTAAACAAATCGTTGATCTAAAATTTTCCACAATCGAAAAATTATCATTAATTTATAATAAATATTATAATAGAATTATTTCTATTCAGCGAACATCTGTTTCTCTACTATAGCTAGCTAATTTTAACGGCGGTAATAAATGTCATCATATAATATTATTCGATATTGGCGTGTATGTTGCATAAAATAATCCGAAATTGTTCATCAATGAATAATATGAATAAATTATATTCAAAATTATAAATATTGCACCATATCGCATTACTACACATTGTCTGCTTTCATCAAAATTTATTGTTTTCGTCATCTGAATTAGGATTAGTATAGTAAGCGAATTGGTAGACAATAATTATATAATTTAATTAGACATTATATTCGTATTTTGCATAAAATAAGCCGAAATTGTTCATCAATGAATAATATATGAATAAATTATATTTAAAATATAAATGTTGCATCATATCACATTACTACACATTGTCTATGTTCAACGAAATTTATTGAATAGCAGCAATGCAAAATCTAACCTAAAAATGCATCATATTTCTTCTCTTGGGTAAAATTGTTAATTTCCCATTTGCTATTCAGTATTTAGATCTAGTAAGTAAGTTATTTAAGGTATTTTTCAACTTTGTCACATAATATTATTTTATATTGGTGTGTATACTGCATAAAATAATTCGAAATTGTTCATCAATGATTAATATGAATAAATTATATTAAAAATATTTGTTCGATTAGATATATTGCACTATATCGCATTACTACTTTGACGAAATTTATTATTTTCGTCACCTGCATAGCAGCAATGCAAAATCTAACCTAAAAATATATCTTTCTTGTTGTTTATATAAAATTGTTAATTTCTCTTTGGCTATTCGGTATCTAGATTTAGTAAGTGAGGTATTTACCTATCATTGGAGCACTTTTATTATTAGTAACAGTATTTTTCAACTTATAAATTATATTAAAAGGATTTGTTCGATTAGATATTACACTATATCACATTGCACATGGTTTAGGTTCAACGAATTTTATTGTTTTCGTCATCGGCATAGCAAAATGCAAAATCTAACCTAAAAATGCATCATATTTCTTCTTGTCTTGATTAAGATTGTTAATTTCTCTACCTCTCTCTATTCGGTATTCAGATCTAGTAAGCACTTTTATCATTGGTAACAGTCTTTTTCAACTTTTAATATTATTCGATATTGGTGATATTCGATATGTTGCATAAAATAATTCGAAATTAAAAAGATTTGTTCGATTAGATATATTACACCATATCGCGTTACACATCATCTATATTCAACGAAATTTATTGTTTTCGTCACCTGAATAGCAGCAATGTAAAATCTAACCTAAAAATGCATCATATTTCTTCTTGTCTTGATTAAGATTGTTAATTTCTCTCTCTCTATTCGGTATTTAGATCTAGTAAGTAATGTATTTACATTTTTATCATTCGTAATAGACTTTTCCAACTTATAAATCATATTAAAAAGATTTATTTGATTAGATATTCCACCATATCGTATTACACATTGTCTACATTCAACGCAATTGATTGTTTTCGTCACCTGAATAGTAAGATGCAAAATCTAACCTAAAAATGCATCATAATTCTTCTCTTCATTAAAATTGTTAATTTCTCTTTCGCTATTTACATCTAGTAAGTGAAATATTTCTGTATTTACCTATCATTGGAGCACTTTTATCATTGGTAACAGTCTTTTTCAACTTTGTTCCTTTCTGTATCGATTGCAGAAGTGCAGAACGTGCCTCGCCGGTCCCCTTGTTGCTTACAGGTGGCGGAGGCATCATCGGCGGTGGACATCCCGGTGGTGGCGGTGGCGGTGGTCCAGGCATTTTGCTTCTCTTGTTGAATTATTTAGCACGCGCACACCCAAACTTAAAATCAACAAAAACTTACCCAGAACCTACAACACAACACACAAATGAATGAATAGAGAGAAACCGTTTTATTATGTGTGTTTTTTTTGTATTTCGTTATCGGCACGATGAATCAATAATATCTTATCACACACGAAATGAAATGAAAAATATTGTCCCGCGTATGTGCTGGAGGATAAAACCGAAAAATTAAAATGAATCATGAATGAACACATAGGTACACACACAATTTCTTTTTTTATTCATTATTGGAATTGGAATTATTAAGTAGGTTGATTCTCAAGGCATCTACACTGAGTAACCTCTAAACAATGTCTTGGAATGTCTTTAACCTTTTTTTTTTCTTTTTAATTCACATTCAATTCCACAACACACCAAATTAAATACGTACCCAATACTATAATAAATAAATTAAATAAATAATTTATATTAGAATCGTGCATAAATGTTGAGCAGCAGCACTACTGGATGATTTGCTCGTTTCCATTTAGTAGTGGTATGCATTAAAAAGATTTCAGAGCTTGTGTTTCTTTTTTCTCACACACAAACACACACACCATACAATATATTATAAAAAAATATAGAAGTAAAAAGATCACTAATTATCACATCACATCACTGCGCTTTTAATAATCCACCATCGATCGTACACATTCGTTCAATGAATCTTTTTCGAGCAAAAAACGTAACGTTTGCGAATAAAATACTTGTTCGTGATTATTTTTTGTTGGAAACTTTCTATACGCCTCATGAATTCACTTGACTTATCAAATAGTAATGGCTGACTGATGGATACATTGCGCATGCGCCACCAACCAACGATATTCTTCTTCCCATCATCATATTTATTACAAGCGAGTAAATATTTTATAAATATCGCCTCCAAGAAACTGATTTTTGCTATTTTTAGGAGCGAAATCAAATAGTACCAAACACCCGCTGTGATTGTAGCAACCCCGCGGCGCGAAATGCAACCTTTTTCACACGTGTCGTTTACTTACGTTGCATGTATACCGTGTTTTTTTACTCGCTCTCTCATTTCATTCCGATTTTGCGTTGTATCGCTATTACACATTTTCGTATTTTATTTATTCGCATGTGGATCATGGTGTGGGCGGATTTTATTGCATTTACAACATGATAAATTCCACAAAATTGATTTTAAATGCACGAAATTAGTAAATATTTTATTTTATAAACACAGATGTTGTTTGGGTTGTCGATGCAATTTATTTTATACGTCACAGCCCACTATAGTGAAATTTAAAATTTCTCGCAAACGACAAAATTTTGCTTTATTAATATTATAATTGTAATAATTAATTAATAATTATCAAGTTTAATTCCTAACATTTATTTTTTTATGAAATGTTTGTCGTAAATGTGAGAGATGAGGTAAAAATTGTTTGCCAGTTTAATACCCTTTACATTGTTTTTAATTGTAATAATTATCCGGTCAAAAACATAAAAATTAATTAAATTAGATTTGATGATAAAAGGTGTTTGCCTTATTAATACATTTTTGCATTTTTTAGTTGCAATAATGAACCGGGTTCATTCCTAACCTCTACTTATTGTTAAAAAATTTCTCGAAACGTCAAAATTTTCGTTAATTAAATTAGATTAGTTAGATTAGATAATAAAAACTTGTTTGCTTTATTAATACCTCTTTGCATATTATTTTTTAATTGTAATAATTATCCGGTTTCATTTCTAACCTTTACTTATTGTTGTTGATTTTTAATTAAATTTGCTGCTGCTGGAAGCTTTCTACTACAATACATATACCTATGTGTTGTTGTAGTAGCAGTGTATGTTTTTGTTTAAGTCTAGTAATTTATGCAAGCAACTTGTGTAATTATATAAAAATGCAATTTAAAGTAATTTCCCATGTCTAATTGCCTAACATTGTTCTTGTAAACGCTGATTTAGCATTTATCTATCCAACTTTTTTTTCATTTTAATTTTATATATATATATATATATATGTTGTAGAATTTACAAACACAAAAAGCAACAGTGTATACATATACCTAGGTGAGTAATATGTATGTATATAAAAAAAAGAAGGAGATGAAATTGAATTGTAACGGATGTGCGATTGCATTCACAATTACATACTCGCGCATACGCGCGTAATGTTTCATCGTTTATTTCCTCAGGATTCGCGTTGACAATGACATAATATCCTAATTTATATATAAATAGAATATTGTATAACATTCAGGCGAAATTATTTATGCACGATGTGGGAGATTAACGCATATATTTTTGGGGAAGATAACCTCCACTGGTGTTGTTCTAATTATTTATACCTCAATGCTAAAAAGGGTTTTTTTTATTTATGTAAAAATAGATTCTTTCTTTGAAGCAATGCGTAGGTAGATTCAAAAGAAAAGGCAACACTTCTAAAAATTGCTGGGAACATACGAAAAAAATTTAATTTTCTAGATTTTTTGCTCATTTTCCGAACAATTTTAGAAGTTTTTAACAGAAATCGCTAGCATTCAGCTTTTCGGAGGAAGCCTAGTCTTTCATCCGAAGAAAATCGCATGGAAAGATTCGTGAAACACAACTAAAATCTAAAATTTTCTAGTTTTTTACTCATTTTCACGCATTTCCCAACGATTTTTAAAGCGTTTTCACCGGAAATTGTTAGCATCTACCTTTCCGGAGGTAGCCCCATCCTTCATACGAAGAAAACCGCTGGGAAAATGCGTAAAAAACAGCTAAAACGTAAACAATTCTAGTTTTTATTGTTTTCC
>JARJDW010000860.1:0-15737 GCA_030264715.1 Adinopsis sp. GC000173
ACTTCTAATCATCGCAGCCGGCTGAAAATTTGTGTATACACTATTATTAGGCACTGCTACGTGATGCAACTTTAAAATTTGTTAAACTCGAAAAAAAGTTGCAAAAAATGTTTTTCGGTGAAAAAACGGCAAGGGGTTAACCTTACGATTTTTGCGATTTTCGATGGAGCTCGGATTTCGTTCAAACTTTGTACTAAGGGGTATTTTGACATTCTAAAACGATTGCCGTTGTCGGTTGCTCGAAATTCCGCATAGGAAAAAAGTTATGGGGTGTTTTATGGTGAAAATTTAAGTTTTTTACAATTTGCTCATAGTTGCTTTAAGTTTTTCGCATTTTCGAGTGCACCATTCGATGGGAAATTTAATTTTACATCGAAAATCGTTTGCACATCAATTATTTTCATTTATTTAAAAGGTTAAAAAAAATTAAAACTTTCAAAAAACATACATTTTCACTAAATTCCAGTGGCACTAGCGCCACCTTTGTAACAATAGCCAAACTAAGATGTAGCATGGACAGCAACTAATTTATTTTTGTGCAGGATTTAAAATCACGTCTAGTCACTTTACTACTCTATGGTATATCTGTTTTACAACACCTCCTCTTAGTGAGTCGCCACACTTTTACTAAAATCATCTAAGTTTTAAACCATTATTAAGTATAAAATCTAGTAGGCTGGCAACTTTTTATACACGACCGAGAAAAAATGTATTTCGCCGATAATTTATCAAATAATAAATACTGTTCTTGTTTATTATTTACGTCTGATAGATAGAATTTCTTTCTCTTTAATAATTAAATATGTTTGTATTAATAATCGTGTGATAAGAAGGACGAGGGCAATATAACATAACACATTTCGAAACTTAACCTCAATTCAAAACAATTCGTGTGTCAAGATGAAGCGTGCAGTCAGCTTTGCAATCAAACAGCATCGACGTGGTGTATTCGCACGTAGATTCGCTAGTGGAACGAATGCACAGCAAGAACAACACGATGATGCCGGTGGGACGACACACTTTGGATACCAAACGGTTGGCGTGCACGAAAAGAACGAGAAAAGTAGCGTAATATAATAACAATCAACTTCATAAATTTATGCATATTATTTTTAGTACGCGATGTATTTGAAACAGTAGCAGAGAAATATGATCTAATGAATGATGTGATGTCGATGGGGATACATCGATTATGGAAAGATGCATTTTTACAACGTTTAGGACCTAGTGATGGTACTAAGCTGCTCGACATGGCTGGCGGTACCGGCGATATTGCATTTCGCTTCCTCGACCACGTGAAGAACGAACAGCTAAAAGATTGCCATGTTACAATCTCGGACATCAACGAAGCGATGCTGGGCGTTGGAAAGATTAGAGCGAATCGTGCCGGCTATGATGAGAAATTGATTCGGTGGCAGCAGGCGAATGGGGAAGAGTTGCCGTTTGAGGACGGCCAATTTAGTGCGTATACGGTGGCGTTTGGGCTGCGTAACTTCACAAATGTCGATAAGGTAGCATATTTGTTCGAAATTCCAATATATATCAATATTTACTACAGAGAGATAGCCTGTAGAATTAAAATCTCATTTTTTAGGCGTTGAGTGAAGCGTATCGAGTATTACAACCAGGCGGCCGTTTTATGTGCCTCGAATTCAGTCAACTCGAATACCAAACGGCGCAATGGTTCTACGATCAGTATAGCTTCCAGATGATACCGCTATTCGGGCAGTTGTTGGTGGGACAATGGCAGCCGTATCAATATTTGGTGGAGAGTATACGCAAATTTCCAAATCAGGTAAACAATCAATTGCTTGAGTCGGATTGAATATGTATGACGAGAAGGTGGTTTAGAGCATTAAAATAAAAATGAATAAAAAAAACAAGTTGAATCTTCTAATATCGTTCATTGACATTCAATTTCGGATTTTGAACTTGTTTAGTATTATAACACAAGACGAATAACTTCATATGAACTATAGGAACACATTTATATAAAAATACATGTTAAAACGATTCAGCTATAGAAGAAAACATAACCCTTTCTTGGCTTCGCTTTTATGTGTTATATGTGTTTTTTTTAAATTTAATATAATTATTTGTCATCGATTATCATAATATTGCGCAGTATTTATATTCTATACACACACACGAATAAATTGTTTATATAACTACGTCTAGAAATAGCGCATTTCCGATTTACAATAACAACCATCCAACTTTTTTTCTTTGAAAAATGTAATTTACTTATTATAATCAAATGACTCACATACGCAGCAAGCTTCCAGTTTTTAATAAATAAACATTTCTAATTATATTTTTGCTACTCTCGTAATTTTCAATATTTATAAATCAACTTTTATACGTGAAGATATCTGAAGTAAAGTGAAACAATCTAGTTGCTTTTGATGTATTTACCTGATTACTTCGTTTTGTGATGCAAAATTATTAAAATATAAATTAATTTACCAATAATAGACAAGTAGTTATTTCAATACATAATTACTATTCCTGCTTGTTGTTTCACATTGTTTGGCATTAATAAAACTATTAATGCGGACAGCAGTTTCGGCAGCTGTCATTTTTAAAATGTTGCAAAACCAAGCATGGTAATTAATTCACCAAGAAAACATGTTCTCTGAATCAACTACATTAGTTATTTATTTATTTCAATATTTTTGTGTGTTGTAGGAACAATTTAAAACAATGATCGAGATGGCCGGTTTTCGACAAGTCACATACGAAAATATGACATTGGGCATCGTGGCAATCCACTCCGGCTACAAGTTATAATAGTATTGAGTACATAGGTAACCTTATTATTACATATATACAATGTATAAAGCAAAACACATTGATTTGCTAATCTAATTATTTATTCATCTTTAATTTTCATTTATAGTGATAAATATTTTACAATTTACAATTAAATAATATCGTACAGTTGTTATTGGTTTTTCTTTTTTGCAAAAATTAGTAACCAATTAATTATTTTCAATATTTATATAATATATTAATATTATTTATTCATTATTAATAACTAACCACTGAATTAATAATAAAAATTTCACAATTATATCTAGTAATTCATATAATAATGATAATAACCAATAATATAATTCTTGTTGTTCTTTTTATTTTCATTTACATTAATTCATTTATTATTATTTTTTTTGGATTTTCTTTTTTATAAACATCTAACATTTTTGGTTTTTTTTTAGTAGTAGTTTACTTTTTATTCCTTCGCATCATCATATTTTTAACTTATTTTCATTTTGGATTAAAATTAATATCGTTATTTATAATAATATGTATTTATATAGCATTTCACTTGTTTTTTTTTAGTTTAGTTTAATTATTTAAACTCTACAGCTCAAAAAACTTCAATTGAAATCAAAAACAGTGCGTTTTTTTTGTTTTGTCTCGCAATTCATCAATATTATCATCGACAAATCAAAAATTGTTTTTTTTTTGTTTGTTTTAGGAATGAAAAAAATTATATATAATATATAAATCGCAACGCGTTTTTTTCTAGTGCAACATTTACATGAATATGTATTTTTTGTCTTATTAGAGCCTAAGTTTTTTGTTTATTTATTTTAGTATTGTTTTTTTTTTGTTCGTTTTGTAGAACGCCGGCGCAAAACGAGAACCGAGAAATCATCAACAGCGAAAAAACAACGCAAAATAGTCGTTTTGTTTGTTACTTGTTTTGTTACTTTTGTTTTTTGATAGAGTATTAGTTGTAGTAAATAAATAAATGAGTTTTGTTGTGTTGTGTTGCTAGTAGTAGGCGGCGAGTAGATTAGCACGCGCGTTGTATTAACCACTGGCAGGTGGCGCTGCAGTTGGGTTTCCAGCTGGTGGCATCTGCGGTGGTGGCGCGTACTGCGGCGGCGGGTACGGGTACGGTGGTTGTTGTTGATTATCGGGCATAAATTTCACTAGAAAATAGTGGGATAATAATGCACACATTTCAACAAATAACACAAATTGCGGGGGAGGTGTAATATTTATATATGAAGCCGGCGTGTTATTAATTTGTAAATTTATTATTTTGTATGTAATGAACAGTTATTTATTATTAACACACCGCCTTCATCATCAGCACATCATATATAGATTATAGGCGCTAGCACACACATTGACTCATTAACGGGGAATATTACAGGGGGGGCGGAATACACAGCGACATCTAAATATTTAATTATATCACGTGGTTGTTATTATGTACAGAGTATTTATATGATGGTATATATATTTATGTTGCGCTTAGTTAAATAAAAAAACGACGGAGGACCTTTGTTTTTGTTGTTGGTTGGAACACTGAAAGTGGTTGTGACAGAACCGAAGCGTCGTCGTTCAAATAGGTGGTAATTTAGCAAATATTAGAATTAACGATTGAATGAATAGATGGAATGCAGGGAAATTGTTCTATTTTACATTTTTTATGTTGGAATACGATGAATGTATCTATAATGTGACAGATTGAAGTAAAATTGCAGAAACAGAAACTTACGTGGGTGCACTAAAAAAAAGCTAGAGAAACTTTTCGGACGTATTTAAGCAATTTTATTTCATACTGATCCATTATAGATACATTTACCTTAATTATGTTATATGTAATCTGTAAAAAGTGTTTATTCGTCTTCTAATTCTGTGATTCTTAATTATTTTTTAGATGCCGCGTCCCAAATTTGATCAATAATGGAATTTTCAAGTCGCAATCCAATGAGATCCTCTCATACCACGTGAGCGGTACGAAAAATTTCCAACTTTCACATTATTTTTTACTTTTTATGAGGTTTTTTACATTTTTTACGCTTTTCATACGTATTTTAACAATGAAAAGGAGCGAGAAAGTCGCAAAAACACAATATTTTAAGAAATGTGCGCTACAGGTTGAGAATCACTGATTTAGTAAAATTAAAGTAAATGCATCTTTGGATCGCTATTTAAAGGTAATTTTCAAATAAATTCGTGTGCAACGACACATTTAGATACGTTTTGCCATGTACATGCCGCAAATTCCGATCAAATTCGAACACTTCAACATGATTTACATGGAAAATGTGCAATATACCCAATTGAGATTTAAATTTCGCGCGCAATAAAGTGTAACAAGTGTTGCAGTGTTCGTCTGAATCCGGAAATGTGATTAATTGCGCCATCTACATTTTCAAATTCTGCCTAATGTTGACGTTCCTTCATCCATTCATTCATTCAATTATTACTTAATTTATCGACGATAGATCCTGTCACTATATATAATAGAATAAGATAGAAATAGAGTGAGAGAGAATAGGGTGCGCTAAACATGAAAATAAAGAGCATTGATTAAAACAAAACAATATATATATACATATTAAGTACGTTGTTTAATATATTAAAGTGTTAATGTGAATTACTGAGAGATTAAGAGATATATATATTTATTTATGGCTTGATATGTTTGAAATGTACGTTTTTTGCATGTATAATCTCTGTCTGTCTGTCTTTCTGGTGTTGTGGGTGATGAGAATTGTGATGAAACGTTTTTATTATTGGTGGTGATATGACAAACACAACATATGATATATCAACTAATTATATTCTTCTGAACTAAACAAAAAAACTGATTAACATAAAATATATTATGCCATGCGCTAATTCATAATAATATATAGTACGATTATATGACACACGAAAACGACAGTTTTTTTTGGAAATTAAACTAAAAATTAAACAAAACAAGACATGCCTTTATATAATATATAATATCCTCGTACAGTGCAGTTCATTGAAAGGTGTATACATAAGAAAATTGATTAAAAATTTGCTTTTTTAATGTTTTAGACGTTAAATTTAGAAATGGAATGGAAAAAGAGCCGAAAAATGAAATAATTGGAAGAAAATTGCAATTTAAGATTGGTGGAATGTTAAAAAAGTAAGTTGAGGGTTAAAAATTACTAGAAATAAGTGAAAACAGTGTAATTGTGCAAATTCTCACTTGTAAAATGAGTTATATCAGGCAGTTGTAGGATAATTTCTTCCTGTACATTATTTTTGTAAGTTGGGTTGCCTACCTACTGTATATTACGCTTTTTTAAATTATTTCTAGTATTTTTTAGTATCTCTTTGCGTGGAAGGGAAATTGTAACGATTTTCTTTCATTTTTTTATTGAATTTCATCATTATTTTAATGAAAATCCTTAAAAAGCTTTGATAGAATTTCCATTCACCAAAAATAAATGCATCCCAATAGACATTTCATGGATATACTAGAAAAAAATCAGTTGGACAGTAAAAATGTAAATTGGGTTGCATAACTTATACATTTCCCATTCACCCCTTTCAATGAAATGAACTGTGCTTTTTATGTATTAAAATTAGAGGAGTATTTCTCAAATTGGAATGACGCGCGCTATCTTTGGGGTGAGGTGAGGTGACGTCAATTAAAAGAATAAACGAACAAAAAATGTGACATGTTGATAAATAAACATAAAATTAAAATGAAAAACATAAATAAGATAAGGGGAAAGACAGACAGTAAGCGCCATTTAAAGTAATAATAATAATATAAATAATTTCGCAACCAATCAAAATAAAACATCAATCAAACATCTAATTTACCGATTTTGCTTTTTATATTGTATAGTCGTAGCGGATTATTTGTGAGTGATAGAGAGATAAAGCCAGGTTACATGAAGTTCACTATAAATTAATAATAAAATTCATATTATTAATATCAAAACAAAACGTAAAAGTAAGTTGCGCGCCAATTAGTGATGAATTCGCACCAGAAAGAATTTTTCATATATTGTTGATATAATTAATAATTAATTTTTAAAAAAATAAGTTAAAAAAAGTTTACTTACTGACTATAATAATTAGAATCACCAATCCGATAACGCCCATTATTATCATCATCTAACAATAATAGAACAAAAATCATGTTATTATTAATGCATAATTATTTAGTGGGTAGACAAACCTTTAAGTTTTGCAACCAGAACTTCCGTTTCAATTTGCCGGCCTGCTGTTCAAACTGTGACGCCCCCTGTTGAAGTGCATCTACAACACGCAAACATCAAAAAATATGTTAGGTTAGGTCATTAATTAATTAATTGCAAGGATGAAATGGATTACAGACCGGCTCGATCATCAAGCTCCGACAGTTTCGAATCGCGCTCCAACACCTTTTCGACGTTCGTCTTCATGATGTCGACCACCTCGTCGACCTGCGCCTGAGTCTGCTGCAAGCGTCGCTGCGCGGCAATTTGTTGTGGCGTTCGGGGCCCACCGACGATCTCGCCATCCGGCCCCGTTGCGGGCGCTGGGGGGCCCAAGTTTTCCGGTGCGCCTGGTGCAGCCCTAAAATCATTCAAATTCGCATCAATCTTCAATCAATGTGTGATGTGTGATATATGCGACCAACAATACGCGTGCGCCCTCACACATATAAAAATAATCGATTTTCTACACCCTGAGTACGTTGTCGGCCATCTCGCTCAACCGATGATACAAAATCAATTCATTTCGCTAAATAATTCATTGACGGACGCTAATCTATTCGATAAATATAGCAACAACAATAAACACCCGCAAATTTGAAACGCAATGAAGTTGCTGGATCAATAATACAATTTATACTTACATATCTTTCACTGTTTTTCAAGCGCACGAATTTACACACCAACAGGGACGTTCCTAAACAACACAACACTCGATTCGATGGATATGGCAACACGCACGATTCGCACCGCAAACAACGCAAAAACTTGCACACAAACGCCGAACAACTTCTTCGTCCACGGCTACCTTTTCTATTGATGTGCGCGCGTTGACGTCACACTGCTGCACAACGCATGCGCGCCTCCACCTTTTCGTCCATCATCTACCATGTAGTAGTTTAATTTTTCGTGCATGTAAAGTTGCCTAGCTGAACTACTAGCGCTGTCTGCGAGATGATAGCGCAATTATTTTTAACATAACCTAGAATTTCGTACGTATCATCATCGACAATAAGATTATTATTATGTCGAATTCAA
Source organism: Adinopsis sp. GC000173 (assembly GCA_030264715.1). Lineage (NCBI taxonomy): Eukaryota > Metazoa > Arthropoda > Insecta > Coleoptera > Staphylinidae > Adinopsis > Adinopsis sp. GC000173. Next base: position 8,028 of record JARJDW010000860.1, read on the forward strand.
GTAGTAGTGAGCAATCACCGGGACGTTTAGCAATCGTTGCGATGGAGCAGCACAATGAAGTAATATTTAAAACACCGCTACCCGTTAAGAAGAAGCGAATCAAACAGAAAATCCTAGATGAAGATACTTACGTCGAGGTAGGTAGCAATTGTAACACATTGTATCGCAATCTAACGCCGTTTATTTTGTAGCGAATGGGTAAAATCATCGAACGCGACTTCTTTCCCGATCTGGAGAAGCTGCGAGCGCAGCATGATTACCTTGAAGCGGTAGAGAAAAACGATGTGATCAAAATACGTGAACTCAATTTGAAATACAATAAACCTGCAAATTCAGAACGAAGTAAGTGTTTTAAATACGTTAATTAATCATTATTAATATTATTCATTGTAGTTCCAAGTCCGGCTACGTTTGAAACGCCAGCGAATATACACAATACACAAGGCAGTGAAGACAACATTCCCGAAACGATTACAGTGCCAAGCAGCGAGGAGAAACAGAAAGGAATGTCGCTGGATACTTATTTAGCAACGCATACATCAGAGGATAATCAGAGCTTCGAGGAGATAATGGAAGAAACAGAGCGCAAACATCGATTAAAATATGCGTATTTGTACAATGAGGAATCGCAGAGTGCAGAACAGCAACGTGCAATGTTAGCGCTGCCAGGTATTGAACAGCAAGCGCTACCACCCGTCAAACCGCTCAATATAGATACGTGGGGCTATAAGAATCGCAATTATATTATGTACGTACCGGACGGTGTCGATGAACCGAAAGAACGCCAACAGGAAGTGGTGCACAATAACACACGCCTTGCAAATAATCCATTCAATGATAGTCAGAGTAAGGAGGCGATTAATGAGCTGGCAAAAAAGCAGGCAAAGATACTTGATGGAAAAATCGGTGTTGATGGTAAGGAATTGATAGCGACAACACCGAAAATTATGGGTTTTAGTTTGGTGCGCACGCCAAGCCCTAGCCGCATCGCTCAAAGTCCGCTAATGACGTGGGGTGAAGTAGAAGGTACACCATTTCGCCTCGAAGGTGGCGATACACCTCTACTACGCTCGTTTAAAATGAACGAACCGCCGAAACGCGAACAACTCGCATTGCAACTGGCTGAAAAGCATCGCGATCGTAAAAAAAGTCAATCTACCAGCAATTCAATGCAACGATTACTAGCTACACCGAAAATTGATCGCTTGTCATCAATGTCGCCAGCAGCTCAACGTTTAGCAACCGCCAGATTGAAATTGGCGACCAGTCCGATGATTATCGCATCGTCACCGCGCAATGCAACAACGTCGTCTTCAAGAACGACAACGCCACACACGCCAAGCACACCGAAGTTGAATTTAGGTATTCGGAAGGTCGGTGATTTGAATCTCACCGATGATTTGCTGAATATTAATCTACCGAAACGACAAAAGGCTGCCGATTTTTTTTAATATTATTAATTCATGTTAAGTACATTAAATTTATATTTATTATTATTACTAATGCCAATTGGATGTTCTTTATCTCCTTCATCTAAGTGATTTTAAGTGAAAGAAGCGTGAAAATCGAGAGAGAAACACGTTTTTTAAGCAAATTTCTTTTTGACAGGAGGATGTGAGGTTGGAATGGATTTGCACTCATTCCAGCAGCGACAAAATGCATCAATTCGAATGCGAATGGTGATAAATAGTAAGGTAAGGAAACTTTTCATTGATTTTTGAGCGAAAGACGCTTGGAAATCGGGGGAGAAACACAAATTTTTAAGTGAATTTCTTTTTGACAAACCGGACACCATCAAAAACAATTTGCATTTAAAAATAGTGTTTTTCGAGCGATTTTGATGCGGTTTTCACTGGAAATCAATGGAAAGTGTCTTTACCTTGCTATTAATTGCAATTTGCATTTAAATTGATGCCGTTTTAGCGTCAGAATGAGCAAAAATCCATTTGACATGAGGAAGTGAGGTTGGAATGTGGATTTTCACTCATTTTTTAAATACATATTACAGAACCTTTATTTATCATCATTATTATTATTGCATGCTGTCGCGTTTTCTAAGCAAGAACTAAATGCGCTTCCACCTCGAGCAAAGCATCCTCCATAAAATACTTGTGATCCCTGCTAATCATCGACGCAGCCCGTTCTGCCATCATATACGTCGCCGCCGTCATCTCACCACTCAGCAGATGCGGAAACGCCGACGAACCGACGACGCGACATTGCGTCACACCACGTACATATAGCTTATTCGTCAGCACTGCATTCTTATCGGATGAGCTACCCATACGTGTCGTACAGCAACCGTTCAGCTTTGGTTTTACAAAGTTTGCAAGCATACATTGCCAATATGAGTTTGATCCTAGCGGAAAATTGTCGCATTTTATTGTTGTATAGCTGAGTAATTCGGCGGTTAGTATGTACTTTGTAAAGTCTTGCGCTAGAGCGATTCCTTGCATCATCATATCTGTATCAGCGCTATTTGATAGCAATTTCGGATCTATATTGACTTGACTTTTAATACCATCATTAGTTGCAAGCGTTACTTGTCCGTAAGATTTCGGTTGCAACAAACTAACCTCCAAAATCATCAATGAATACTTTTTATTCGCATCTTTGATGCTTTTCTTGACTGTTGTTGGCAAATTCAGCACGTAGAGATATTGATCTAGCTGGATGTTGTCGTTGTGCGGGAAATATTCAAAATTAATCTCAAAATTGGGATATATACTGTTTGTGATGTTAGCAAACCATACGATATTACCAACACCAATGCTTGAGTAATATCCACCTTGCGATGTGAAATATTGGTAAGCTGCCGACATATAATCATCCCTGCTTGGTTGATCCGCCACAGTATCTTTTAGCTTAACAACCAGCGCAATGGAACTACTTGGATGATCTTGAAAACGCACTCCAACTGGTAGATCTTTAACAATTTGAACGTTACATTTTTCTAACTGAGCAGTCGGACCTAGCCCGCTTTGCATTAACAACAAAGGTGATCGGAATACACCAGCAGTGATTATAGTTTCAAGATTAGCGTAATATCGCCGATTTTGCCCGTTGTACGTGACAATCACACCTTCTACAACATTATCACTGCTGATGATTAGTTTAATTGCTGTGGTACGTAGTGCCAAGACTAAGTTATTTCGCCCACGTACCGGTGATAGAAAAGCAGTGGCTGCTGATGCTCTACGTCCATTTCTGCGCAACATCATCAAGCTGCGATATATTCCAACATACGATCCATCATTTTCCTGCCAATTTCCATATGCAACACCAGCATTCATCAATAATTGCCCAGCTCGCGAATTGAAATTCGGTAATCCCGTCTCCAATTCATTGCCAGTCGAATGATTACCACCAAATATATAAGGAGTATACCAACAATCTTCCGATTTTAAATATTCGTAGCATACCTGCTCCGGATCCCAGTGAGCCTTGTCCCAGTCGTAGTTGCTCGGATTGCCGCGATTGTAAATCATGTTATTGATAGCGGAATTGCCGCCAAGTACGTTGCCGCGTGGATACGCGCATTGCTGGTTTGCATAGCCCGGACAGGAGTTCTTCACGGTGCGGAAGTCCCAATCGTATTTCGTGCGCCACAGGTAGCGGTAGGCCACTGGCATCTAAAAAAAAGTAATGACATTTCTTAATTTGTTGAAACTAGAGATCTAGTACGAATTAACCCTCTTTTTCACATCCAACTTTCTCTCCTTTCTTTGCCAACTTAACCTCATTATTCTCTTCGTCCAGCCTCCTCTTATTTTCCTCCCAATTTACCCTCATTCCTCTTTCTTAACATTTTTTTCTGCCTTACCATTGTCATTTCTTAATATATATATAAAATTTATCATTCTTACATCAACATCGCTTGACGGATAGTCTCCAGCCTCAATCAGGAGCACCTTCCAATCGGGATTCGATGATAGGCGATTCGCCAGCACACACCCGGCCGCACCCGCACCGACAATGATGAAATCGAACGTATCCCCATCGTGCAGCTTACTCGCCTGATCAATGGGCAGCTTATCGCGCGGATCGAACAGACATTGCAGCGAAATGATCGATGTTACTAAATTAGTGAACGCTGCTGCTGATGTTGCAGACAGGTAATTTGGACAGGTGTTAGCGAAGGACGATGGAACACTTATAGTTGCCATTTTGCAATGAAAAGCAAGGGATTTTCCATTTGGGTTTTAAATGTGCGGTATGCATGCGTTATCGGCGGCGTGCCGCATTAGCGCATTAGATTGCAACAAATTGGGTACAAAATTGTTGATAGAAGTTGTTGCTATATGTGAATGAATGGTAGGAAATGTTTCAAGCATGCTCATTCATATTACTTCACTTTTTTTCGCTGTATTTTTAATTATTTTTGTGCCTTTTTCATCTTTTTTACTCGTTTCTTACCGCATTTACATTATATTTTACGTAAAACGAACGAAGAAGTATAAAAAAAAGCAGAAAGAGCGGTAAAAACGTAAAATATTATGTGAAAATGGTAAATAAAGTCAAATAACAAAAAAAGTGCAATCTTATTTCTAGTTTTTTGCCCTTTTTACTTTATATTTTACACTTTTTTGGCTTATTTTTCATCACATTTTGCGTTTTGTTTGCATTTTTTTACATGTTCTTAATCGAGTTATTTAGAAACATATAGAAAAAGGTGAAAATAAGGAAGAAATTTAAATGAGAGCGAAAAGGCACTAAAAACGTAAAATATTAAGGAAAAATGACAAAAAATGCAAGAAAAACAAAAAACATAAAAAGTTTACAAAAAATAATAAATGTAGTGAAAAAAAAGGACAAGAAATGCACAAAAAAACGTGAAAAAATGTCCCAAAAATGCAACAGATTGATGTTACCAAAACATCATGAAATGTAAAATTTGAAGGAAAGATACAAGCAAAAATGCAAAAAGTACGTCAAAAATATAAAAACGAATACAAAGAATACATTTACAATGTCAAGTGCAAGGTGTGCAGCAGCAACAAAAAAACTAATAAACAAAATGCAAGAATGTGCTGATTCGTTGTGCGTAGCCTTGCCAGTAACGAATACAAAACGTTACAATTACTATAAACACCGAAATTTCCCATGCGTATAAAAATGCGTGCGTAAAACGTGAAAATTATCAGTGAGTTACGATACGAATTCGATTCACCATGCATACATCAACCAAAATCATCGCCGTTGTTGCTGCTTTATCAGCTCTAATCGCACCGGTAAGCAAAAAATCATTAAACATAGATAAATTACTTATACTAATATTCATTAATTACTTGCAGAGTCTCTGTGCTTGTTCGTGCCTCTTTGGAGAAGGTAAAGATGTTTGCTCAACGGGAGGAGGATCAGGCAGCAGCAACGGTGGAAAATGTGCGCCGGTTGTAGTACGACCAGTTCCGCTACGTAAGCTATCGCTGGCTGATTTAGCATCAGCTATAACGAAACCGCGCATCGTTTGCAAGGAAGTTAAACCAATTACAATAGGAGGAGGAATCTTGCCGTTTGGTACTCCTGTTGGTGATTTGTGTTCGTGCAAGCAGAGCATTGTATTGCCGGCTGTTGTACCACAACCACCCTGCAATTGCGGTAGTACAACTAGTGGTAGTACTAGTACCAGCAGCTCGACATCTTCATCATCATCATCATCAAGTAGCAGTTGTGGATCATCATCGTCAGGCGTAAATCTAGGTCCAATTTATGTGCGTCCAACTAATGGATTATCATCATCAATAAATTCAATGAACACAGCAGATGCAATCAGTTCCGCATACGAAGCAACATCAGGAACATCATTCGATACATCTTCCTCCCCAGTCGATATGGTCTCATTAGGAATTGCGTTGAGTAATGCGCAACAAGCATGCGGCGGTGCCGATGAAAGCAAACTAGCATTCGGCTTCACCAAACTGCCTGTTGATGTTGAAAAAGCAGTAGGTCCTCAAGCAGCCGAAGAACGCCTCTTCTTCCTCAACAAACCGATCATGGAATTGAAGAAAGTGAGCTGCGGTAAAACTTCCAGCAATAGTAACACCGATGTTGATGCAGAAGCAATGGAAGCGTTGACCTCATTCGGTACAACCGATGATGATATCGAGGAGATTACGGGTGTTGCAAGTGGCATCATGGCACCGCCGAGCTACACACAAATGGGATACGGATTAGCAAAACGTAATTAAATTAAATCTAACAAATATAAATAAGCCACAGTCATTTCGTAATGCATAAAGTTAACCGCAAATCCTAAAATAAATTATGCCAATTGAAAGTCACTAAATGTTAAATAGGATTGAGGTTAGATCATTGTATTTAAAATAATTGTAAAACGGGCTACCCTATTAGATCTAACTAATTAATAATATTTAAACAACTAACAATAAATTATTTTTATTATAGCAACTGGTGGTAAATTCATCACAGTCGACACCAGCAGCTCGTCAATCTTGGATAGCTCATCATCATCTTCTGGTAGTACCTCTGGTGCAGTTGTGATGAACAATGGTCAGCCATGTAATGATGGCTTCATGCCCGGCAACGTTATCATCAAAAACACGCCAATCGTCGAGACATACGCGCCTTCGATTGTACCAGCTCCGCTAGATTGCGGCAATCAGAATCCTCTTGGCTACGTCAAGTCATTCCAATCATCATCATCCACTTCATCGGCATCAAATAGCAATGATAACTCACAATCGACCTATACATACACCTACATGTAAAAATGTTGTTGTAATAATTGATAAATAAATACATTTTGTTGAAAATATATATCGAATTTAGTTATTATTCACGCTCACGTTTTATAATAAACTAAAAATCCAATTAATACTTTCTATTCAGTATTTTGTTAAAATTTAAACAAAAAATGAATTTAAAACTAACTTATTTAGCAAAATAAACTAAAAATTAAATAAGAAAGCAATTTTACATGAAAATATTGATAATAAACATGAATTTCTGACATTTTATCACTTTTCTTGAAGACAGTAATGCGTCCAACATGGATTTTAATTTTTGAAACAAAAATAGTTGATTAATTATTGAAAGTTTTAATTACATGTTACTCAAACATGAAAATGTTACGTATTTTGCTTGTTAGAATTAAATTGTAACGTTTTTTCCAACGCACAATCTGCAATATGTCAAATAAGACTAATTAGGCAACCCAATCATCATGATAAGTACTTTAACACCGCATAACCTTAAAATTACATCTAACTTAATTGAAGAAGTGTTTGACCGACATTGAATGTGCGTGCATTATTCATAATAATGCCAATGTAATATTAAAAACAATGCATTTACGATTATTTACTAATATGTGCACGTTTGGCGCAAAACAAAGAATGTCAGCAAATACTTCGATTATTGTTTATATTATAAGCGAAATGCTAAACAAATAATAAATAATATAACCTTGCCGGCAAACGTAATGCGAATAGGAGATCAACCATTTATAAATCGCGCAAAAATTCGTTGAAATATCATTCGTTAGCTGTGCAACGTGATTCCACCGTGCAACAATTCAATTCAGCGAAATTTAATCACAAAACCAAATAATAAAAATGAAGATCTTCGCATTGATTGTGATCGTTGCCTTGGCAACTCTGACAGCGGCTGATTGCGGATGCTTAAAGGTAAGTGATGACAGATTAATTAATCTAGTGATCTTCAGACAAGTTTTAAGGTTAACTTTAGAGA
>JARJDW010000873.1:0-10523 GCA_030264715.1 Adinopsis sp. GC000173
TATGTTCAACGATGTTATAATAAAGTTATTAATCGCACATAAATTTAAATCATTTTTGTTACTGCTTATGATTTATGGCTCATTATCGTATGTATTACACTATAATTTCATGTCATTATTAGGTTTGTTTTTTATTCCACTGAACATGAACATATGTTCATGCACATGAACTTATGTGCATGAACATGTTTCCTCTATGTGCCGTTGGTGCAGTGTGGCGCTGTGATAGTGTTGACACTTGTTCACAGAATATATAAATGATATAGAATAGTAATGCATAGACAATCTTAAATTTGGCAACCATTCAAATGACAGATACTGCACATGTGTAAAAAGCTGCACCTATTCTCGAATGTGTGCACAATGTTCATGAACATAACTGAACTTTGCAAAAACNAACACGGTGCAAACTGTCAAAGCTGTCAAATTTGTGTGCATGGGGAATAAAGAACAGACAAACTGCACAAATTGTGCATGTTCATGAACATTTTGGAATAAAAAACAAACCTAATATTTCACAAAATTTTTGATTGCAAAAATTAAGTCTATATCGTAATTTGTAGAGATATGTGACTTGGGTTGCATGTAATATATTTTTCTTTAGTTGAATAAAATGCACTGCACAATTGAAAGAAAATTTATTAATATTATATTATAATAAAGTTATTAATCGCAATTAATAAATTTAAATATTTTTGTTTATGATTTATAGCTTATTAACGCATCTATTAAATTATAATTTAATGTAATTAATTTTACCAAAATTTTTGATTGTAGAAATCGAATTAATATCGTAATGCATGGAAATCTGTAATAGAAAAAGTAAAATATGTAATTTGGGTTGCATATATTAAATTTTCCTTAGGTAAATAAAATGCTACGCTCAATTAAATCGAAATTAATAAATACTTTTAACCTCGATGACATTTTTATAAAGCCGTTAATCTCAAATAAATTTAAACATTTTTGTCCCAGATTTATGACTTATTAACGCACCTATTACACTATAATTTAATGTAATTAATATTTAATTCGTGGAAGTGTGCACTAAAACAGTAAAATATGCAAATTGGGTTGCATATATTATATTTTCCTTTAAGTAAATAAAATGCACAGCTCAATTAAATGGAAATTAATTAATATCTTTATGTTTGATAATATTTTTCTAAAATCATTACTCCCAAATAAATTTGCATATTTTTGTTTATGATTTATGACTCATTAACGCACCTATTTCACTATAATTTAATGTAATTAATATTAAACGAAATTTTTGATTGTAGAAATCGCATTAATATCTTCATTGAAAAGTAACGCTAATTACCATCCATTTATTAAAAATTGATTAATAATTATAGGTTGTATGCGTATATAATAACAAAAAATAAATTAATGTAAATGTTTGATTAATTATAAAACGATCGTGGTGGTGAAATTGTTACGCCACTGTCTGCTAAATCATTCGTACTCATTTGATTCAGAGAGAAAAATGTATCGCTTTTATTGTATTATTGTATTTTACTTTCAAAATATCCAGTATGTAGTAGTGTGAAACGACAATTACTTTATGCGAAAAAATGTGGCAAGTGCTCGCGCGTTCCATATTTGCATCGCGTCCGACTGCTGCTGCAGATTAATTCAATTTTACGGTTGATAATTAAGCGATTTTAAATCTCTGCAGTGACATGCTGCTTTCTAATCATAATCATTTTATTTAAATTAGGCAAATTGGCTATCAGGAAGGTGAGACAGTCACGACTGTTTTTGCTTCAACGCACTAACACTTTTATTTTCATCGTCGCAATTGAAATTGAGCTGATCAAAAACAATATGATAATCATTTTAATTTAATATAGTTGATTCAAGAAGTTGTTATTTGGTAAAACTCGTTAATATTTAGTAAAGAAATAATTTTTGGTTTAGTTTTACAATATTTTATTTGTATGTTACTGACTGCACTTTCAATTTTCGTCAGTACAGTATACAAATACAATATTGTATTGTAGAATTAAATCAAGAATTACTTCTTTACTAAACGTTTTAATTTAGGCAAATTGAGAATAAGATGAGACAGTCACTATTTTTTTTTTGATTCAACGCACCAACACTTTTACTTTCATCGCCGCAATTGAAGCCGAGCTGATCAAAAACAATATGATAATCATTTTATTTAATTTAGGCAAATTATTTGGTTATCTATAAGGTGAGACGGTCACGATTTTTTGTTGCTTCCACCCCACACAACACTTTTAGTCTTATCGTCAAAAACAATTTGATAATGACGGCAAGTTAAATTTATTATTATTTTTTGTCAAGAGATAGAAGAGCATTATTAACTAGAGAAAAAATAATAATCCCTTTTAAGTACAAGCAGAAATAAAAAAAACTTTTGCGAGCGATGAGGAGGAGGAGAAGAAAAAAGAATATTCGACGCGCAGACAAAAGAAGTAATGCCTTAATTAATGATTTTCGCCAGTCGGACAAAAAAATGATAAATCGTTTTCAATTACTTTTAGAGCGCTTTAAAAGTTGTTGTTCCAATTGTTAAGAAATAATATTAACTATACGCTGGCATGGTTGCTTACCTGCAGAGAAAGTTGCCTAGCACATTGTAACAAAAACTACATTTAGTTTTAAGTGTATGGTTTATTTATATTAGAGTAAAGTAAAAAACAGGAAATTTGGTTTTTTTATATAAAAAATAATTTTTGGGATTTTTTTTGTAGAAGAGCGTTCAGAGATTCTTTGGAGGAATAAATAAATTAATACCAGCCGCCATGGTAGCCAAGACCATGTCCGCCGTAAAAGCCATGTCCACCAAGACCATGGTAGGTGGAGTAGCTGTATGGGTATCCACCAAGATATCCACCATGTCCGCCATAGTATCCACCGTGTCCGCCGTAGTAGCCGTGTCCTAATCCGTAACCGTGTCCATATCCACCATACACTTTGCTTACAACTGGGTAGTGACTGTAGCCGTAGCCATGTCCATATCCCAATCCTCCGTAACCGCCATATCCACCATATCCACCGTATCCCAAACCAAGAACTCCACGCTTCACCGCCTTCTTCTCTTCAGGAGCGGCGGCATCCTCGGCGAACGCAACTGCCACAAATGCAGCGCACAGAACAAGTACAGCCTACAAGAGCACAATTTTACGTTTACACTAAGCACACTACTATATGCACCACTTGATCGTAATTTACGTTACGTAATGATTATATATGCAACTATGTACTTACCAGGTATTTCATATTTGCTTGTGTTTCGTTGGGTTGTTTCTGATACGGTTGGGGTCCAAACATATCATATTTATAGGTGCACCTGCTAAGGAAAAAAGCCCCTACCCAATGGATTGCAACACCTTTGAAACAGAAGGTTACAAGGAAGCCGAGGTATTGTTTATACTTGCGTGCGGTCATTGAGGTAATTAGCAAAGTTCTTTCAACATTTGGGAACATACATTTGACAACCTTAAACTATTTTTTTCGTCCATCTTGTGCAACCATTTCACATATTATCACGTATTCGTACACATACACGTTTGCGATGAGATGATGGGTTTAATGTTGGTCAATACACCATAAATAGAGTGGCTCTATTCGTCGTCTCATTAGAGAACACGCGGACGGAACGAAACAATGCACTGCGCTAAACACTTTTATTTCATTTTTTTCTTCATTTTTTCTATCATAATTCATCAGCGAGGAAAAATCCGCGTGTGGCAATCGTCGCTGCATTCTTTTTCCATCAATACAAAACGCTATTATTGTTTATTAATAATTTTTTAGATAAATCCGCACCTGTTTGTTATGGCGTGTGTCGCAACAAATTTGCTTCATGCAGTAAGAAATAAATTCTATTATTGCAATAAAAAGTATTAACTAAATCGCATTTAAATTTGAATTTCTCTAAATATCAAAAAACACCAGAAGATTGTTGAATTTTCTGTTTTCCTATGTGTAGTATAAGCGAGGAAAAATCTGTATGACAATTTTGAGATAAATCAGCACCTGTTTGTTATGGCGTATGTCGCAATATTTTATTTCATACAATAATAAATAAATTCTAATTGCATTTCTAGTTTTTGGTTTACAAATTTCGCTAAATATTAAAATGCAGCAAAAGACTTGCATCGTAATTTTCGCATGTTTCCCATCAATACAAAACGCGATTATTGTTTATTAATAATTTTTGAGATAAATCCGCACCTGTTTGTTATGGCGTGTGTCGCAACAAATTCGCTTCATGCAGTAATAAATAAATTCTATTATTGCAATAAAGAGTATTAACTTAATCGCATTTCTGGTTTTTGATTTAAATATAAATGCAGCTAAATATCAAAATACACCAGAAGATTGTTTTATTTTCTTCCTTTTTCTGTATATATTGTATAAGTTCGGTGTGATAATCGTCACATTTTCTTTTAAATATTATTGTTTATTAATAATTTTGAGATAAATCCGCACCTATTTGTTATGGCGTATGTCACAATATTTTATTTCATACAATAATAAATAAATTCTAATTGCATTTCTGGTTTTTAGTTTACAAATTTAGTTAAATATTTAAATGTACCAAAAGACTGGAATCGTTATTCATCAGCGAGAAGAGATCAATATATTGCAGTTTTCGCATTTTTTTATTGTTTATTAATAGTTTTTAGATAAATCCTGTTTGTTATGGTGTGTATTGCAACATTTTACTTCATACAATAATAAATAAATTCTATTATTGTAATAAAAAGTATTATCTAAATTGCATTTCTGGTTTTGAATTTAAATAAACATTTAGTATTAACCAGAAGATTTTTTTATTTATTTTTCTCTCTGTGCATCATAACTTATCAACGAGGAAAGATTCATGTGTTTCAATCGTTGCTGCATTTTTTTCACCTATTTATTAATTAATATTAATGTTTATTACTTAATTTGAGATTAATCCGAACTTGCTTGTTGGTCTGTTGATATTTTGCTTCACATAAAAATATCATAAATTCTAATTGCAATAAAAAATATCTTAGAAAATTGCATTTCTGTTTTTTTTTGCTAAATATCAAATTATTGTTTATTAATAATTTTTTATTTTCATACAATAATATCATAAATTCTAATTGCAATAAAAAATATTAAATTGTAAATTGCATCTCTGGTTTATGATTTAAATACAATTTTTGCAAAATATCAAAATGCACCAAAGTGTGATTAAAAGTGCAATCACGCAATTCCATTTAATGTCAAATTAAAGTTATATCATCGATTCAATTAATAATTGACGTGAGGAAACTGCACTCGGCGTTAATAAACATGTAGATTTTACAAACAATTTAGAAGAAAAAAGTTGCGTCAAATTAATTATGGCCTACAACATTGTTTTGTTTCATTATATATTTTTGTAACAAATTTCATCACATTTTATCTCTCTCTCTCTCAGCCAAACAACAAAAATTAATTTCAATTAGAGTTTTATTAAATAGCACGTACGCCCGAAAAATTTTGCATTGATTTATGACGACCGGCTAATATTTCAGGAAACAAGCAATTTATTTAATATATATTTTGAAATAATTGTAATTAGCGTTTTATGATTTTACATTCAATGTCTCTATACGCATTAAATGTAAATAATTAACACATTTCTTGTGTATACTGTACTGTACCATAGCTATTTAGAGCTGTCCGGTGTGTGTGCACGTGAATTGTGTGCATGTTTGTTTGTTTACAAACAAATTTCAATGAAACACTTGCAAAATTTCACAATTATTGAGAGAGAATTTTACCATAGAGCAATGTCAAATTATTATTTTAATGACTAAGCACATAAGCATAAATTACAATAAATATTCAATAAAAAAATTGATATCGATGAGAAAATTTTCTTTTGCCATGAAAGTGCTTATTTTAAATTATAAATTGGTTAATTCATTTAAATAAAACTTTTTTTAATTATTATTAAAAATTTTAGTGTAGAACAATGTCAAATTATTTGACATATGAATAAGTACATCCATAAATTACAATAAATATTCAAAAAAAAATGGTATCGATGAGAAAACTATCTTTTGTCGTAAAATATTGACCTAAAAATACGTGTTTTAATTAATAATTTGATTAATTAATTTCACTAATTCTTTTGTTAATATTATTAGATTACAATTTAACACTTATTACAAGTTCTACCATAGAACAATGTCAAAAAATGATATCAATGAGAAATTTTTCTTTTATCATAAATAAATAATAAAATAAAACTTTTTTAAACATTTTTAATTTAATTATTGACAATATTACCATAACACAATATCAATTTATTATAGTGACTAAGCAGACTAAGTGCATAAATTATAATAAATTTTCCATAAAAATTATATCAATGAGAAACTATTCTTTTGTCGCAAAATATTTCTATAAAAATGCCTAGTTTTACATATATACATTCAATAATTAATGTAAACAAGACTTTTTTAAATATTATTAGATTAAAATTTCACAATTATTGAGAATTTTACCATAGTGCAATGTCAACTTATTGTATGACTAAGTACGCGCATAAATTACAATAAATTTTCAATAAGAAAAATGTTATCGATGAGAAAATTTTCCTTTGTCATAATATTATGTATTTTAAATTATTAATTTTAATTAATTTTTAGCCATATTTTTTAAAAGAAATTTGTTAATTTGTTTGTTTTCGTTTTCAATTTTGTTTTCAATAAAAAAATGATTAATTTTAGTGACTTAAATAAAACTTCCTGGCAATAATTTGTTAAAAATGTAATGTAGGTAAATTTTTTAATAATAATGGAAATTTATTAACTTTGTTTGTTGTTCATCTCATTTTAGAATAAATTTTTGCATTATTTAAATTACTTCATTACCTATCTACATTTTATTTAAATATAAAATATGCTAATTTAGACATTAAATAGGTATATTGTTGAATATTAAAGAAAATAATTACGCATTTGAATGTATGTAAAGTAAGCTGTTTTAAAGAGAATAGATTTAATAATACCTATCTATCTTTTTTTTCTTTATCTTTTTGCTTTAATTACAATTACATTTTTAAATGTTAACATGTTTTATATAAATATTATATCATATTATAAAATTAATACATAAAAACAGGTATTTTTTTATTTTATTTATATTTTATATTTATTTTCATTCATATATTGTTGAACAAATTAAATTATTCTATTCTATTTTTTCATTACAACGCTTATTTTATTAATTAAAGTTTTTTAATTAACACAAATCAATTGTTATAAAAACTATTTTAACCGGATTTGTGTAAATTTTGTTATTCTATAATAATATTGAAAATTTGTTACATTTATTAAAAAATGAATTATTACTATTAAATTATTAAATGTTGCAGTATAATAAAATATTTTACTATTAAATTTTATTTTAACTGGATTTATGTTAATAGCATTAAATTGTTTAATAATAATGGAAAATTATTACATTTTTTTATTAATCAAGCAGTAGTATATTATTATTACGTTTGGATTTAATTATTTCAGTGTGATACAATATTTAGTTAAATAAAAAATACTAAAATATATAATCATTTATTGTTTAAATATTATGAATTAAAATTATTAAATGTTTCAATGTGATAAAATATTAAACCACTAAATAAAAAAAGACTTTTTATTGAAATATTTACCCACAATTGTTATAAAAACTATTTTAACTGGATTTATATAAATATTATTACATTTCTGTAAATCATTAAATAAAAAATATTTTATATACATATACAATAGATAATAATTTTTTGTTTAAATATTATGCCATGATTAAATTATTATGCCTATACGAAAATTGTAGCATTATTCAACAGTTTAGCGTTTCGAATTTTGTAAAAGAATATTTACAAAATTACAATGTATTATTATATTGTAAAGCAAATTATCGGTTGCGATAAAAACGTTTATGTAAACATAATTGACAATTGTTTCGCTTCCGAATACCTATTACACATGTGAAGTGTACGTTAATATCCAACTAATCATAAAAAAAAACTTTCGTTAAAATATAAAAAAATTGCTAAATCATTATATGCATTGCATTTATTACCTGGCAATGTCTTAATTTTGTCAAATAATAAAAAAACTGCGATTAAACTAATCGGAACATAACTTTGAAAATTTCCAAAGATTTGTGAACTAAATCCTGTGATTTTATTAATAATTTTTTGCAATTGTTTTAATATCTATAACATGGTTCACCAAGTGAATGCAGTAAACTTCTTGCAATTTATAGAAAATTTCCATTATTTTCCCAAAAAACCAATAGAAAATGCAATTAATTAAAAAATAAGTATTATATTATAATATATTCCGCCAAGACCCTCAAAATGGGACATGTCCTGATTTTATATTTAAAACAAGCAACAGGCAAGAAATAATTGCAGTTGGTCAGTAGTAATATAAATATTTAAATCAGATAAGATGTCATAAATGTTTTTGGAAACATAATTGGCAGCTGTTTCGCTTCTGGAAACTAATATAACATTTAAAGAGTACGTTGATCATAAAACAAATTCATTCATATAAAGCAATCTCATTATTATGCCTCACATTTATTAAATCACCTTCATTAATAAGATGCCATCATAAAAAATCAAATTTATATAAAAGTATCTGGCAATTTCTCCGCAAACTATTGTAAAGAGTGCAATAATACAATATAAAAAACGCATCATTATGCATTGAATTTATTGAATCAAACTCCTAAAATATCGCATGTAATCAAATTTATTTTAGAAGTTTATATAAACGTAACTGACAATTTTTCCTTAAAATATTTTAAATACGTAAATACCTAGTAAATCATACAAAAACTTTCGTTTTAATATGTAAAAAAGTTGCATCATGATGCGTTGCATTTATTTATTAAACCAAATTCATTAATGAGATGCCATCATGAATATCAGCAACAAATTCCAATTTCGCATTACTTGTGTGCGCGCTCAAAAAATGATTTCCTAACTAGAAAACCAGTTGGAATTAACAGCGTTTGCGTAAAGCAACGGCAATTGCATGACATAAATTGTCCGATTTTCCAACAAACCAACAAGCGCACACTCTAAAAACTGCATATACGCACATTTGTTGTTGTTGTTGTTGCTTTTTTTTATTCGCATGATTTTCGAGTAAAAGTCTTGCGTAATCTGTAACACATATTTGTTTTGATCATAAAAGAAGTAATAAACAGGATGTTACGTATCAGCAGCAGCGGCAAAAAGAACGGAGGCAAAACAATATCATATCATTTAAATATGGCAGCAACCTTAACGGCTTAATTAATTTTAATTAAATGTGTATGAGTGTGTACTTGATTACGAACACAACCCAAGACACCCATCAGATAATTTTGTTCTAATTGTCATCAGATTTTTTTATGAGGCATGCACAATACAATTACATAAAAGTTTCCTAGCCTTCGTTATAAAAATCATAATTGTTTTTTACACTCATAATGTCTGGCAAGGCTAACGTTTGAAGAAAAAAAAACGCGCGTTGCACATACACAGACACAAACGTAACGAAAATTTACTTATTAAGGTAAAATTCATCTACCGTTTTGTATGGCCGAAATCGTAAAAAAGGACGCAAACAATAACACACACTCTTATTTGATTTGATACAATACAATGTTGGCGCTGTTGTTTGCTTGATGTTAATTCCAACCTTCAATTAGACTTTTTTTTGTTGTTTAATTTTACGAGCCAGGTAATTATATTTCGCTAAAAATTATTTTATAAATTATTTCATAAGTATAAATTAACTGTGTGTGTGTGTAGTAATTTCATTGCTCCCCTCTTTTTCTTTTCCCCTGTTTGCTTTTTGTGTTGTTTTGTCATTTATAATAGGATATTTATTGTTGCAATCGTAAATTATAAATTTAATTGACGAGATGTTAAGAAAGAGGAAATCGCATCGATTTCTTATTACACTGTGTCTATTCAAAGTGCCACATAGCAGTATGTCATTCAAGTGCAGCAAAATTTTTTTTAAAAGTAGTTAATATTAGAATTATTATACTAATTTAATTGCCTGTGATACATACAATTTGCCCCATTTGATTGTTTATTAGGAAACTATATATGATTGATTACTGATCTATTATAGCTGTGCACAACATGCAAACTATGCAGCAAAAATAGAACCACCAATTTTGTAGTCATTTCGAAATATTGCATAGAAAGACAGCCTGTCAATACAAAATATAACTTTTTTAAGACAATATAATATTAATTTTTATTAAATCCATTCTTTAAAAAAAATTGACAGGTTATCCTTCAGTAGCTATTTCACAGTACTCTGGATAGCCCATAGATTTAAAATAGCATCTAAGAGGATAGCCTAATGGATAATATGCATATTTCGTCAACCGTAAACAACAATTTAATGCGCTACTTATACATATAATGCGTTATGTATGCATAATGTCAACCTCAGCCTATAGCCTAAAAATATGTTTCTTTATCAAATAGTATAGTTTTCACT